>JAWDJX010000157.1:0-19460 GCA_033117895.1 Extremus antarcticus | reverse complement strand
AACGGTGTTGCAAGCACTTGCGCCGAGCTCGGGATCCCAATCGTGGCCTACTCACCTCTTGGGCGTGGACTTCTTACCGGAAACATAACCAATGCAGAAGGCGTTCCAGTTCAGCTTCGCCGTTTGGACAAATACCAGGGTGAAAACTTGGAACACAATCTCCGCTTAGTCGACGCCGTCAAGAATGTCTCTGCACAGCATCCAGGCCATACGATGGCAACCTTTGCACTGTCTTGGATCAGGCAGATTAGTGGTAGAGATGGTCTGGGGACTTTTATCCCCATCAGTGGATCTTCCAAGGCGGGGAATGTTCTTGCAAACGGACAAAATATCCTTCTTTCGGATCAAGACTTTGCGAGCATTCAAAAGATTCTGAACGAGAACCCGACCAAGGGAGAGAGAGGCTATGGCGCACAGAAGCAGTATCTTCAGGGCTAGTGGGTATGCAGGCAGTAAGAATCATTGCGATGAAGTGCATCAACGTTTAGCTACAAACCTGGTCAATGGCTCAGCTCCTGGAATCGAGAGACTCAGATTTCATTGAGTAACCTGACTTAGAACCCGTTTATGATCGGTAAGTTATATGTCCACTTCGGGTGAAACGTCGGAGAACGTGGCCATCGCAATTGCATCAACCACCAAAGATCTCCCGACAAATATAGGCACCGGCGTTTCCCTTGTACTGCACTTCATCCAGCCTCCAACCAGTCCACCGGCGAGGAGTACCTAGTTGGGTGATTCCGCGCCGAATACCTTGAATCTGTCTTCTACGGGCTTGTATGTCTTTTGGTTAGGCTCAGACAGCCGATTGCCAAAAACGAGCTGTCCGCTTAGTTCCCAGTCACCAGATATCTTCCACTCCGCGGCGATCTTTGCATCAATCAAGGGGTTGTAATGTTGCAGATTTGCCCCGAAGCCTTCCTGTTCCAAGGCAGTCCAAACTGCGAGTTGATGCATCCCGTTGGACTGTACCGCCCAAGTCGGAATTTTGGGTGCATATAATTGAAACTTGGCCTGGTATTCGTGGATGGCGGTACGATCGTCAAAGAAGAGAACCTGAACGAGACTAATCAGGACATGGAGGCTTAGATCAGGAGATCGGTGCTACTCACGGTACCATAAGCATCTTGAAAGCCCTTCAATTTCGTCTCGGTGTTTGACCACTGCTCGGCCGGCGCCACCCCCTTGACGGCTTCTTTCACAATGTCCCACAATTTGACATGCTCTTGTTTGACGAGGAGAACGACTCGCGTCGTCTGTGAGTTGAACGCTGAAGGAACATTGAGAATTACTTGGTGTATGATTTCTTGAATACGCAGATCGGATATTGGCGACTGAGGTCCGAGCTGGTAAAAGGTCCTCCGGGTTGCAATGATATCCAAGAACGCCTTGGACGACATGATGAGAGAGACTTCGGTGACGGAGATTCCAGTAGATGCTAGCTTCTTCACACCGCGCGGTCGTCTGAAAGAGCACGGAACGATCAGTTGTAGATTTAAACATCCATCTGTTCAACCACGTGAGACCGATACATGCCAAGCAAGCTGTGAATCGGGCCCGCATGATCTTGAGGTTTAGAGATTGTAGTGGGGCGGAATCCGAAGGGTGTAAAGTCCGGGAGCGGTGGGGAGGATGTCAACAGTGTGCATCCTACGAAAGGGTGAAAACATGGTCCTGCATTGCATCTGGGTCGCTGACACCAACCTCAAGACCTCCGGTCGGAGTGTCTGGAGAGAATGCCGTGTTACTACGCCATACTCCTCCATCCTCAATTTTGGTGGACTTCAATAAAGGGAAGAATGCAGCCGTCACGCCGATCTAGTCCCCAATCACTTCATCAACATGTCGGGAAAGATCTTCGAATCACCCTCTGAGCGGCCAACCTTCTCGGCAAACAGGTGGAGGCAGCCTCAGAAGATTGCCCTGGAAGAAGCCATCACCACCTCCGTGTTCAACCCTACAAACACCTTACCGGAAACAAAAGGCGGCGCAGAGCTTCCCTACGTCGACGAAGACTACGTTGTTGATGTCAAGAATCGTCTTTCGAATCTGGAACTTCGAGTTCAGGCCATGGACAGGGCAGGCGTGGCTCTGACTGTTGTCTCCTTGACCATGCCAGGTATTGAGGGAATTTTTGATGCCAAAACAGCGGTAGAGACTGCTAGGAAGGTGAACGATGAGACGCACCGGATCTATTGCACTGGGAAATACGCGGATCGATTCAGGGCCTTAGGCTGTGTCCCCATGCAAGATCCCAAGGCTGCGGCCGCGGAGGCTACACGCTGTATCAACGAACTTGGCTTCGTAGGCATCCTGATCAATGGTTATTCGCAGATTGGTGATGCAGAAACTGTGCAGTATCTCGACGAGCCGCAATGTGAACCCTTCTGGGCCACACTAGAGGAATTGGACGTCCCCCTTTACCTTCACCCGAGAATCCCCACCCCCGGACAGTCACGCATCTACAGGGGCTACGAGTTCCTCGCCGGCAGCCCCTGGGGCTTCGGTGTCGAAACGGCCATGCATACCATAAGACTTATAGTCTCTGGCCTCTTCGACCGGCATCCTGGGCTGAAGATTATCCTTGGGCACTGCGGAGAAGGTCTCCCTTTCTCGCTTGCCCGCATCGACCACCGTCTGCGACATTTCCAACCTCAACACTACAAGTCCAAGCTGAGGATGCAGGAGTACTGGGAACGAAACTTCTGGATTACGACCGCCGGTGTCACCAGTGACACAGCATTCGTCGACACCTTGAGAAGCTGTGGTGAGGACCGGTTGATGTGGAGTGTGGATTACCCATATGAGGACTATGATGAGTGTGGAACGTGGTTTGAGGGGATGGAAATGAGCCAGAGTACTCGTGCCAAGATCGGGTGGGAGAATGCCAAGCGTCTCTTTAAGATGCAGTGAAGAAAGCAGGAGGAGTGTCTCGTATTGGTAGTCCCACCGTCTCTCACTTCGATGTAGTGAACGTATTTTATGTCGAAAAGAGCTTCTCAGCATTATGTAGACATGCCGCTTCCGCCAAACCCTGATCTCCGAGAGCCGATGCAAGTCCCTTGTCCAGTACATCGGAAAGTACGACCGTCGAATCAAAACGGGTATAAGGGAAGTCGCTTCCAAAGACGAGCCGACTTGGGTCAACGAGTCTGAGCAAGCCGTGCACTTGGTCTGGCAAAGGAAATCCAGCCAAGTCGAAGTAAAATTGCTTCTGGAGGATCTCCTTCATCTTGTCACTGGAGAATTCCTCCTTGCCACCAAAGATCATGGTTCCAAAATTGCAGAAGCGCTCCACTATCGGAGGCAAGGCTCCACCGCAGTGGGCAACGATCCAGGTCATGTCGGGATACTTTGTGACTGCTCGAGAGGTGAATAAGCCAAGTACCACTCGAACTTCTTCGATGAAGAACTCGAAGATCGAAGGGGGAAATCCTGGAGCAGGGCGTTGATGAGCTTCTCGCCTACTTGCATACACGGAATCGTGGGATGCATGAAGACTTTGGCCTTTCGTCGGCTCAGCTCCGCCCAGATGGGCTCGTAGATGGCATTGCCAATGTAGATCCCATGGTGGTTGGAGAGGACGCAGAAGCCGTCTGCGTTCAGTTCGTCCAGCGCATAGGCAATCTCCTCGAGACTGCCTTGAATGTAAGGGAGAGGCAGAGTAGCAAAGAAGCCGAACTTCTCAGGTCGTCTCCTCTTGATCTTGGCTAAATATTCGTTGCATCTGCGAGCTAGCTTTTGAGCTGCCTCGTCGTTCCCTGCGCCGGGATAGAGATGCGTGCCGGGCGAAGAGATGCTCAGGATGGACTTTGAGATATTGCATCGTTTCATCACTTTCAGGTGCTCCTCCTCATCATATGCCTGTTTCCCATAGTCTCAGTCAGTCATTGCACCAAACGCAACTGCATATTGCGTACAATGATTGGCCCCTTGCCCGCTTTCTTGACCTCTTCCACCCAGAATGGTGGCACACAATGGGTGTGAGTATCGATCTTCTGTAACTTTGCCATTATGGATGTCTATGCATGAAGCGCAGGTCGAATCACACTGCGTATTCACCGTTTGTTTCATGCTGATATGCGGATATATGCTGCAATGCGTACAGACCTCAGCTTGGAGACGTCCGACTGCGTCTGCGTCGGGAATCGCCCCACGGTCCGCTCCGCCCGGTTCCCGTCGGAAGGGACGCTGGAGTTCGTGACGTCAAGGGGTATTCTCCGCAAACGAGACGGAGTTGAAGCAGGTGACACGCAGTCGCCAACATCCGAAGGCCGACAATCGACAGCAGTGGTCAAGCATACGGCAACGAATGGGAACATGGCAATTGACGGCATTCGTGCCTCTCTGTGTGTGTCGAGGTGGCTTGTCCGTCAGAAATGGCAACGCACGATCTACGGTCCGGACTACATCCACTGATGCAGTGAGAGAGGGAGCGGACAAGACACGGTGCGAATACTGCCATGTCTAACTCGTTAAAGGCCGGAGACGCACGAGATGGCCAAGTATGGTTGAAACAGATTGTACATGAGCGGAGGCAAGCCTATTGTGAAACGAGCGACTCAGGATCCACTCCTTCGACGCGATGAAAGCCGAGTCTGTCCAACATGGGGACATCATCACACCGATACAGGTAGACGGTATCGGGCCCCAGAGCAGAATGCTGGTACTTGCACCAGCTTGGAACTGCAAACGTATCACCCTGCTTCCATTCATACTTCTGGTCATCGATCGTTGAGTAACCTTGCCCTTCTATGACATGATAGATTGCGGACGACGTCTCTCTGATGGAGACAGACGATTCTCCTGAGTTCAGGCGTTCCGCGGCGCCTCCAAGCGCTTTGCTGACTGAATATGGAGAATGACAGTCAGCTACTTGATGCGATGCCAATGTGATCATCAAGACTTACCATCCTCGTTGTTTTCCTTCAAATATCTCAATCGAACCCACTCTCCAGGCTCTGCGAGGAGCCTGGCCCGCATTTTGCTCCACGGAAATACAATTGGAGAGTCGCTAGTGTCAATATCTTCTGCAGGATAGCGATCGTGTTTGTAGTGCTCAACAAAGTGGACTGGGAAAGCTTGGAATGCCGGGAGGTTGAGGTTGTCGAGCCATATCATCGGGCCAGAGCCATCCTTTCCGTGGTCGTGCCAGTTCCAGGATGGTGTGAGAAGCATGTCACCTCGTTGCATCTTGATTCGTCGACCATGAACGGCAGTAAAGCCACCGTTTCCTTCGATGATAAACCTCATTGCAAATGCAGTGTGGCGATGAGCTGGAGCAATTTCATTCGGCATTACAATTTGCAGGCCGGCAGTAATAGTGTCCGTGGAACATGGAACATCTTCACATCCATTAGAATGAGGAAACATTAATGAGCGTGACGTGGGCGCATGAAGGACTTACCCGTTGTGGGATTCTTGAGTAACAGAACCCTTCTCTCTGCTTCTTTGTCTTTGATAAGATTGCCCGCCCGTAAAAGATAAGGGCGGAGGGACTCGTAATGCCAGACATGAGGAATAGTTGTTGGCTTCGGCATTGGGGGATTCAGACGAGCCATTTGGGACCATAATGGAACCGTGTCGGTCTGCGAAAGCTCCTGGACGAGCTTCGCGGCAGGTTCGATCTCAAGGGCATTCACGGTCTGGGTCTGGGTTTGGGTCACCATATTGTCGTTATTCTGTGCGTTTGTGACGCAATGTCTGATACTCAACGTAGAACTTCACTTGCTCTGGAAAGGAGGGAGACCATCGTTGGTTATAAGAGATGGTGTCAAAAGCTGTCGCTTCTGCGGCCTGTGGTTCGACCCTATGACGGGAAATCCCCCACGACATCCTCAACACCCGATTACGAAGCGGTTCGTGCCTTAGACATCCGTATTACTAGCGAATACTCGGCGGGTATTGAGTCGATCGACGCTCGCATTTTTCCGCATGCTTCGGGCTTGCTATTCAAACGAATACTCTCCACCGCAGTATACACATGGGCTACCCTACAGATTCCGCGGAATGGCCCACAACCGTCCCCTCAACGGTTGTACAGCTTTACGATCTGTTCTTTTCCCTGGTTGATACCAGATCTGAAACAAGCGGGAGTCATCTTGCGGAAGAAATATTCACTGAAGATGGCGTTTTCATGGCGACAAGTGGAAGTTTTCAAGGTCACGAGGGTACATTGTATATGTACTGTTTCATTGGAATGACACTAATCCGCGAGTTAGCCATCCGAGCATGCCGACAGGGAGTATGGAAAACGATTATCTCGCGACGCCATGAGGTTCGAAAAGTATTTGCGTGTGATACAGACGGAGACATTCTTGATCTTATTCTTGTTGGTGCGGTGGAAGTGGAGAACTCAGATTATCACAAACATACCCATGAGTTTGTCGTACGATCTGTGGTTGTACACCCGCAATCCTCATCGCCTCGAGTCAAACATTATCAAGTCCTCATACCGGCACCAAAAACTCCCCAGACGATTTTGGCGTGAAGGCTGGCGTGGCTATGCGTGGTCATCCTCCAAGTCGGCAAGAGATGAGCAACGTGATACTCTTGTGGATTTGAGATTGTATCGGTCGGAGGAAGTGGAAGGACGTAATGTAGAAATCTAAAATAACCCGTGGATCTTTCTTCTCCCTTGAAGCTACTATTGTCAATTCCACCTCGCTGAACTTCTCGACTCTAGAAGTAAAGTACTTTTGTGAAGCGTAATTTGCCGCGACTTAGAGTCTGTCAAATTCCAGCCTGGCTAGGACAGGACTGCGAGGATCAACAGGCTTGGACCGCCAAAACCGCACCACTTATGGTTGTACTCGTGCCAGATGTGACCACGTACAACGTGCAAGTCAAGCCGGACGTTGTGCCAAACGCAGCCGAAGTAGGCTGGTCAAAGGCGGTACTGTTCACAATCACAGTCTGAACACCGGCCGGCGTAATTCTGGTGAGTTCCTGCGGATGATTGGTGACATACGCATTGCCACTCGAGTCCAGTGCAAAATCGTCATAAGTGAGACTGGATGATAGGGCGTGCGTGATTACGGTCGGATTTCCCATCGCTGTCCCTTGTGTGTTGAATGGGATCTTGCCAAACAAGCCTTGTGCGGAGTTTGTAAAATAGACATTGGATCCCAACGTACGAACTCCGTTGATTCCCAGAGGGATGCTTCCAGTAGGAGTAAGCAATGAGTTTTGTTCAATTTCGACGTATTGACCAGTGATGATGTTCACTCGAAAGATCGCCCCTAAGGCGGAATCCGCGACCAAAATCAGGGATGGGTTTCCCGTCACGATCGAGGCGCCGTTCAGAGCTTCCGCCTCAGGGATCGAGGTGACTTTTTGGGCTTTGCCAGGCAGGCCCCCTCGAAGGTCAAGAGTCCAGATGGAAAAGCTGCCTTTGACGCCTGCAAACCCAGAGTAGTTGCCCACGACTATGGCGAAAAGGTCTGTCTGCGGCTGGGCAATGCCGAGCGCCGATGTTGCGCCAGGGTACGTATAGAGTAATACCGGTTTAGGAGACGCAGCGCTGGGATCAAGCAGCTGTGTTGTTGGCGCTGAGGTGGTGCTGAGTAAAATCTGTCCGTTGGAGCGAACAGCGAGATTCTCAAGAGCCGTGTATGGCGAATTTGGATATTGATAGACGACGTGGTATGTATCTTGGGCACTGGCCAAAATCGCCACGCCCAAACCAAAGAGGGCGGCAGCCAGGCGGTTAGACTGGATGAGGCGCATATTGAATGATGGATCGCGAAGAGTGTCTGGATTACTGGATGACGATTTGATGGAGCCAGCAGCTAAGACAGAAGATTCGGCTCTAGTTATGTGCTGTCTCGGCAGTACTGGTGTCAAGACGGCATCGGCGGAGGCAACGGTGGCGATAATGGTGTTGTGGTACGGCGCAAGGCGTCTCCGGAATACGTCCACCACTCCCATTTAGAGCCTGTTCGCTAGGAAATTCAGCGTCAGATTACAGGAGGGTAGCAAAAAGACTGGTATCCCTGCTAGCTCCAAATCGTGTTTCAAGTATCGAGCCTGCAGCTTAATTAGCTCGAGTACTGATAAGTTATGACGTGTATCGTGTGATCGGCTAGTACCTAAGTGAATTGTAACGTGCTATCTACTTGTTCTAATTATAGTAGCTAAAAAGGAGGTTAATATACTAAGGAACTAGTACCTAAGGCTCTAATTTTTAATACACCCTTTTTCCTTAAAGTCTAATTATTTCGTACTTATTACGTAAAGTTAACTTTATATAACTTACTTATATTTAACTCTATTACTACTAAGTTAATTAATATTACTCTCTCTTTACCCTTAATTAACTAATTAGAGAAGGGTAAAAAGAGAGTAAAATTATATCTAGTTTATTAACTATTAGATACGCTTTATCGTTAACCTCTTAGTAGTAAAGTAATATAACTCGTAATAAGCTTTAAAGGGAAATACGTAAGACTATTAGGTTAAACTCTTTTAAGAGGTAACTTAGAATTAAACCGAGGACCTTTAAATTATAATTAAAGGGAGCTATTTATAACTTCCTAAACTCGTAGTAAAGCGGAAAGAAAGAGTTAAGTATTTAGGGCGATAAGGACCTATATAATTAATAGAATCTTAATTAAAAGACCTATTAATCTTCGCTTAATAAAGTGTTTTCGTCTTTAGTATTTAGGTAACTAAGCTTACTAACTAAAGAATTAATATAAGCTACTAAACTAATAGTTAGTTAATCTAGTATTTATACTATAGTATTTACGGTACTATCTATAGTACGAGTTATAGTATATAATACTAGTAAAGTAGAAGCCGAAGATAGCCGAGCTTAAAGTATATAGTAAGGTTACTAGTATCGTAAATAACTAAGCTTAGTAAGCTACTAGCCCTCTATAGCGACCGTAAGGTTAAATAACGTCGGACGCTTTAGTTATTATTTATAGTAAATAAGTATATAAAGGAGATAAAGTATAGTTAGTATAACGTTAGTTAAATAAATATTATAGTTATTATATCTATAGAAGGATATATAATACTAAAGGTAAGGTTAAGATCTTATCTTATCTTAATCTATATTAATAAAATAGAAGTTAAATTTAGTATTTTATAGTACTACTACGGTAATAACGTCGATAGTACTAATAGGTATAGTTACTTAATAAACTTAGCGTACTTTAAAGGTAGTAGTATCTTAGTAAGGCTATCTACTAGTATCTAGCTAGTCTATAGCTATTTAAAGTAAATACGTCCTTTTAAGTATTCTTATTTAAGCTAGTAGTTATAGATATCTATATATATAAGCTTAGTCTTAAGTTTAGCTATAGGTTATATAATAAGACGAGTATCTACTAATTATTATAGTATAATACCGGCTTTTAATCTAGCTTTAGATTAATAGCCTTTATAAATCTTATCTACTAAATAAGCTCTAATTTAGCGTATAATAGAGTAAGTAGCTCTACGTTAGTACTTAATTTAGTAACTATATATTACTTAGTAGCCTTCTAATTAATAGAACTAAATAGTAAGAATAGGTATCCCTTTAAGCTCTATCTTATAAGTATATTATTACTAAATAAGGCGTTTAAAGTACCGTAGAACTCCTTAGACGGTATTATAAACTATATATTAATTATCTAATTATTACTAAAGATAAGTACTAGCCCCTTAAACTATATAAGATATCTAATATAGTAATTAGCTACTTTTAGATATACTAATATAGGGTTCTTAAGGTAGCTAGCTAGTACTAATACTACTTTAGCTACGTTTAGTCTAGTCTATATTATAGCCTAATTAATTAATCTAACTCGCTCTTAATAGTAGTAATATCCTTCTAAATAGCTTAATATCTATTAGGGACTAAGAAGTTAATAGATAACGGAAGTAGTATTAAGTAAGCCTTTATAGCTTTAATAATACTAAAGTAATTAACTACCTTATTAATATAGGCTTCCTATAATAGCTATATTTATTAGTTAGCTCGATCCCTAATAATCTTATACTAATAAACTAGTTAATATCCCTAAGCTCGTATATCTCGTAGAATTTATATAATCGTAACTTAATCTTATTTATATAGGGTTTATTCTTACGGTAGTAGATTAGCGTAAAGTTATCGACGTAGAAGAAGATAAGTATAATACTATTAGTTTAGAGGTAGTATATACCTAGTATAGGTATAAAGCTAAGTAATTCTAAGGTAGAGGTAAATTTACTTATCTATAGTATAAGGGACTCCTTAAGTCTATATAGTACTCGTAGTAGCTTAAGGACCTTCCCTCGCTACTTAAATCTATTTAAAGCCTATAAATATATAACGTAGGGTAGTAATACGTTAAGAAACGCGTTAACTATATTAAATTACTTAGCTTTAAGGTTAAAGTAAGTAATTAGTACTATAAGGATCCTAAATACTTTAGTAGCTAGTATAGTAGTATATATATTATACTTAGTAGCTTAGAGGTCTCTACGAGTATAGATACGAGCCTTATATTTATATAAGTTTCTCTCTAAATTAAGCTTATATTTAAATACCTAAGTAAGTAGTAGTAGCTTAGTATTCTTAGGGATAGAGGACTTATTAACCTACTTAAACGTACTAGTAGATAGTCCTTTATCTATCTTAAGCTTAGCTACTTATATCTATTAGTCCTTATAAGGGTATTTTATAGCTCTATACTAGTACTTAAGTTTAGGTAGAAGCTTACTTTAGTACTAAGGATACTCCTATTATAGCTTATCTTATTATATTACTAATAACGTAACTAGCTTAGTTACGAATATAGGTTTACTATTAGAGATATCTAAGTTAGCCTATATAATATAAGCTCTATATATAAAGACCTAATACTATACGTTATTATTTTATTATCTATAGAGTATAAGATAGACTCTCTATCTCTTACTATTATTTAAGTAGTTATATTCTTATTCTATATTAGCGTTATTACGCTAAGTAACCTTATACTAAGGTTTAGGCTATAGAGAATATAGTAGTTAATACTAACTAATATAGGTATCTAGTAATTATTATATAGGGAACTACTAGTATAGTCCTTAGTAAAGTAGTTACTAAAGCTAGTCTAATATTATTAAAGGGGATAGTAGAGTAGGTCTACTATTACTCCGTTACTATTACTTCTTTTAATATAACTCTACCCTTTTATTTAGAGTCTACTATATAGTAAAGATAGCGTTATAAAGCTCTTAATAGTAAGATAGAGGAGTAGGGTCGAAGACTAGTACTAAATTAACTACCTTAGTACTAAGGATATAACTAAGATTAACCTCTACTAAGTAATAGAAGGTTACTTTATTAAAGACGACGTTACGAGTACGGATAACCTTATTCTATAATAGTACCTATATCTAAAAGATACTTATTAAGTCCTAGTTAACGAGGTATCTAATATAAGCTTACTCTATAAGCTTTTTCTTCCTTACTAGCGCCTTATTCCCCTTTTTATAGAGAAGTAAGCTTAATAGCTATAGACTCCAAGGTATATAATTAATAGTTTCCGTTTAGTAGCTAGTTTAAAGGGCGTCTTCTACCCTTTTAGTATAATTAGTACTCTATTAAGGAGATATACTATAGCTATAACGATCTTAAGCTAAAGGTTATATAGTAACTAAGCGTATATCCTTATAGCTCTAGCTATTAAAGTAATAAGAGCTCTAAGTCGTTTAGCTAGGTTTTATACTAGCGTATATAGAGCCGTCTAGTATAATATAATATCCTCCTTTCTAATAAAGGAGCGATAAGCGAGTCTAATTATACTATTTATATTAGCTTAAAGTATCTTAATATCTCGTCTAATTAATCGAACGAATATATTTAGCTCCTTAATAAATTAAAGCTAATTATTCTAAGTCTTACTTACGTATAACCTTTTAAAGTAAAGGTAAGTCTTAAGATTATATTTATAGACTATATATTAATCTCCGTTATAAGCTTAATTAAATTTAGTAACGTCGATAGCGAATTTAGTAAGAGGGATATTTAGTATTACTCTTTAACGCCGAGACGGAATCGATTATAACTTAGCTATAGCGTAGACGCTATACTTATAGGTTTACATACCTTATAGTTACTATTAGCTAGTATATAACCTTCGGTATTATCTTAAAGGTAAGTAATACGCTTATAACTAATATAGCTATAAACCTAGTACTACTAAGTTATAGTAAGTCGTTAAGGATTTAAAGGAGCTCTACTTAATTATACTACTATAACTATTAAGGTAATATTATCCTTTAGTAGCTATTAAATTACTATAGGGCTAGTATAATTCGCTCGAGTAATATAACTATTA
Organism: Extremus antarcticus; assembly: GCA_033117895.1. Lineage (NCBI taxonomy): Eukaryota > Fungi > Ascomycota > Dothideomycetes > Mycosphaerellales > Extremaceae > Extremus > Extremus antarcticus. The sequence continues at coordinate 7,158 of JAWDJX010000157.1, read as the reverse complement.
ACGCGTAATATCCCTTAAAGCTCGCTTTAGCTATATACGAGCTCTCTATTACCTATTAATAGTATAATAATATTTAAGTAGTAGATATCGTTATATAGCTAAATAAGCTTTAGTATTAGATATTATATACTATTAACCTTATTATTAAAGTAGACGGTCTTTTCTTATCTATAGAACTAAAGGCTAGCCTTCTTAAGTTAGTTAGTACTAATAAGGTTTATATAGAAGCTAGGTAAATAGATAACGTCTTTTAAGGTTAGCTTATAGTTATCTCTATTAATATCCTTAAGATATAAGGTATACTTACCGATAGCTACTACCGGTAAAGTACTATCTCTAGTTATAAGTATAAATCTAGCCTTTAGCTTACTAGTAGCTCTAAAGTTCGCTCTTAGTAGACTATTAATAACGTAAATACTTAAGTAGGTATCCTATCTCTATCGTTCTAAAGGTAGTATATCTAAACGCTCTACTTATATTCTAAATACTAAAGGGATTAATATAGTTACTACTATAACGTAAGTAGCTAAAACTAACGGCTTCTCTAAACTACTACTACTATTTAAAGCGTCTAATCTATTTAGTTCCTTCTATAAGTTAGTATCTATCTACTTCTTAATATATATCTTAGCTATACGAGAGTTATCTTATACCTACTTAATATAATTCCTTTAGTAGCTTTACTATTCCCTTAACTTCTTACCCTTTAGACGCCCCTCTAAACTAATTATATTATAAGTAGCCCTTAAGTTATAGTAGTTATTTTTAGGCTTACTAGTAATATTATAGTATAGCTTAAGTAGAATCTTTAGTAGATATAGGGAACTCTCTCCTAATAGTAATAGAGGTAAAGGACTACTTCTATCTTTAGCTTCTATAGTATTAGTAATTTTAAGAGACGTTACGTAAGCGTATTATCTAGTAGATCTTAAAAAGTCTACTATAAGATAACTAAACTCGTTAATAATAGCTATTAAAGGATACTCTAATTTAGGTTTATTATTTACCTTAAAGAGAAGTATTATCTCTATAGCTATATCCTTATAGTATACTACGTAGTAGAAATACCTTCTTAGTCGATATAGCTCGAAATAGTAGAATATCTCTATCCTTTATAATAAATTAATCTAGTTAGTAACCTATTAATCTACTTTAATACTAAAATTCCCCTTCTTAAGCTTATTAAGAGTATCGGTAAGCTTAATCTCTCGTTAATAGTCTATTAGTATAAAGCGAAGCTTAAGCTAGTAGAGCTTATCCTTTATAGTATTATACCTTATAGTAATAGATAGAGCGTTAATTAAGATAGTAATACGTAGCTCCTCTTCTACCTTAACTATATTAGCCTCGTACTTATTAAAGTTAGCCTTTAGTAATTAGTACTAGGCTATTAATATACTAAGGGTAGTCTAGTTATTAATACTTAGTATAGGAGCTCCTTCCTTTAGTAGTATTATAGCCTTAATAATATCTAGTATTACTAGCTTAGTTAGCTCCTTTACGATCTTACTATCTTTAAGGTATAGGTCTATATATTACTATACTTTATATATATAATATAGGGAGCTATATTAAATAATCTAGTTATCCTATTACTTATACCTTCTTAGGATCTTCTTATTACTAGCTATAGAGGCTTATAAGCTACTTATAGTATATAGAAGAGGTATATTATTATCGTTCTTAGTAATCTAGTAGTTTTATTTAGTCTCCTTTTAGTATTTTCTTCTAGTATTCTAGCTACTAAGAGCTTAACTATAGCTTATAACGTTACTATAGTAGACTAGCGTATACCGGGCTTATAACTATAATATATATCGTATAATTAGTTAGTACCTAAGTAAATTATAACGTACTATCTATTTATTCTAATTATAGTAGCTAAAAAGGAGGTTAATATACTAAGGATCTAGTACCTAAGGCTCTAGTTCTTAATATAAGTAGCTAAAGAATAACTTATAGAAAGCGTTTTAACTAGCTACTCTAAATAGGAATACTAGTCTTTTTACTACCCTTCTATAGATATTCTTATACGGACGAGCTCGGACGATAAGTAAATTAGACTAACGCTAATATAGCTTTAGTAGTACCGGCTCTATTCATTATTAGTAAATACTAATATTAGCTACTAACGTAGTAATTTACTAGTAGTAGTATAGCTAGAGGTAGTATTTTATCTATCTATATCTATTAGCTATAGCTCTATTACTAATATTACTACTAATATAAGTTATTTAGACCTATTATTAGCTTTATAACCTTTATAGTTACCTTATAATATATTATAATTATAATAGGTACTATAGTTACCGGAAGGCTTACTACTATACGGTTAGTAAGTAATACTAAGCTTATTAACGAGGCTAGGCTCTATTACTTTATCGATTAAGTAAATACTTAGTCCGCTTAGTAATAGTAATAGTAATAGAATACTAGCTCCGGCTAGTTAAAAGGAGCTAACGTAAGTAAAGTAGTCGGATAATATAACGAATACGTTAGTAAAGTTACTATTAAAGTCTATTAGCCTTAGATTATAAGTAAATAGTAGCTTTAAAGACGTAGCTTAGCTTATAGCTTAAGTTACTATCCTTTTATATATACTAGATAATATAAAGGGCCTCGTTAATAAGAATACTATTAGGCTTAAGTACGACTCGCTTAAAGCGTCGTAAAAGGACTTTATAACTATAGTTAAATAGTTTAATTAGGGTATTAATTTAGAGACTAACCTAGTATATAGACTATTAGAATTAATAGAGGCCTACTTTAAGGCTTATAAGGGTACTAAGTAGTAGAGCCTAAAGCTGTTACGTAATTAAAAGGAGCTTACTTTAATATTTAGTAGTAAAGTAGTAACTAGAAGCCGAGTATTAAGTCTTAAGTAGGCTAAGTGATTTACTACTTTATCTCTAAAGGATATAGAGCTATCGACGTCTACTTTAAAGTCTAATAATAAGGTTAATCTTTACCGTATAGCTACTTAGAACCTTACTATAGAATAGTAAAAGAGATAGAAGAAGTCGACTATAAATAAGAGTGTTAAGAGCCTTACTATAGCGCTTAATAAAACTAACGCTATTTAGTTAAAAGAGGCTCTACTACCGATTATTAAGTAGGCTAATAATATTATATAGAGAATAGACGAACTAACTAATTGCTAGTAGTCTAGGGTTATAATCGCTCTTAGCTATAGTAATAATAAGAATCTAGCTCTTTCTATTATTTTCGTACTTACGTATAGTTAGATACTACTAATTAAGGAGGTACTAAAGGAATTAGACGCTATATTATAAAAAGGTTAATATTATTATATAGGTATAGTAGTCTTAAGTTAAATTAAAGTAAATAAGGTATCGTCTTCGAGTATATCCACTAATAGATTTTACGTCTTAAGATAGATAGAGTTCCCCTTATAGCTTAGTTTAGAGATAGCCGCTACTACGGCTCTAATTTATTAATATTTACTACTAAAATTAGCTAAAATAAAGTTATTCTAGCCTATATCTCTAAATATATCTATAATAATAACTTCTTTAACCTCTTTTTTACCTATATAAGCTTAATTTTACGATATTAATTATTTTAAATAGGCTTAGCGTATTTCTTAACCTAACGATACTTTCTCTACTACCTTAAACCTCTATAATAATAATAGTAACCTTATTATATTCCGTAGCTCCTTTAATACGCCTAATACTACTCCTATATTACCTTAGTAATAGTATTACGCTTTATAGTTATTAGATTAACCCTCTTACCGTCTACTATCCTCGCCGTACTAATCTCCGGCTATAGACTACTAAGGTTAGTCTCTAGCTAATAATTTAGGTCTAGCTTCTTAAACGACGGTATACTAATACCTCTAGCTATAAGGAAGTTATAGAGGATAGTATAGGTATATACGAGCCTTACCTACGTATTATATAGATATTCCGGTACCCTCTTAAAGAGCCGGAAGCGCTACTTAAAGATACTAAATACTTACTTAACGATATTTTGTAGCCTTAAGTAGCGAAGGTTAAATAGCTCCTTTTTATTTATAGAACAGCCTTATAGATATAATATCTAGTCTTATTATATAGATATATTATTACTAGTAAGTTTAAGTAGCTAGTATCTATAAGATAATAATAACTAGTAGGTACCTCGAAGTCGTATAATCCTTAAGCGCTTAATAGTATTTATCTATTATAGGTAGAGCCTTCCTAACTTAGTAAGATATAAGTAAATAAACCTTACTAGTTAACTACGGCTAATATATTCTACGATAGGAAGCTCTTATAATTACGATATAGCGCTTATTTACTAGTAATATAAGTAGTAATATAAGAGCCGTTAAGCGTATCAATATAGCTATTAAAGTAAGGCTAGTATAACGGTCCGTCGCTCTTACTAACGCTCTACTTATTACTTCTTTACTATATAACGAGCTCTTAATAGAGTAATATAACGTTATTTAATACGTCGTTAAATATCTTAGATATTATTAATTTAGAGTAGTAATATTCCTCCGTAATATCGTTATACTAATAACTAGTAGTAACTATTTAAAGGAAGATTAATAACTTCTTATTCCGGCTAATATAACGGCCGTCTTTAAGGCCTAGTATTATACTTAATCACTTATTAAATTAAGCTAGTATAAAGCGTATCCGCCGCTATAAATAGACTTTACTTTATAGTATATCTTCCGTCTAATTATAACGTTTAAAGTAATTATAATATATCGACCGGTAAGCTCCCTTTATTACTTACTAATTAACGTAATCGCTAATAAGGGTTACTATAGCTATAATAATTACTCTTATATACTAGTTTACGGCCTAGTAGTATTTTAGTAAGTATAAGAAGACTCTAAAAGCTATAATAATACGTAACTTAAGGTAATCTAACGCTCTATAATCCTACTATCGACGAGGATTATAGAATTTAACTAATATAGCTCGTACCTTATACCTACTAGCCTATTATATAGGTTATAAGCGCTAATTAAACCTTATATTTACTTAGCGTTAGAATACGACCTTAGAATAACGCTAGTAGAAGTAGCTACCGAATACCCCTATTAGATTACGATATTTACCTATTAGCGTTATTTTAGCTACTAAGAGCCGTTAGATCTAACGAGGAATTTCCTAGCGAACAGACTCTTACCCAAGCTTGTGTGATTCCGGTATAGCATTCATGTGTATATATCTTTCGAGGAGGATTAGCCCCTTTTGCCATAGGCGGGGTCGTGGGGAGTTTCCCCATGGGCAACGCCATGTGGAAATGCAATGTACCATCTCCGCAGACTCTGCGTGCGCGAGATGCATGGTCCAATGCTACCGTTCCGAAGGCTGTTGTCCCTCCCTGGAGAGGACTCTCTGTCCGGTAGTCATGTTGGGGTAAAGTGCGATGACACATGGCGTCTTGCTGTTCTACGTACCTCAAAGGGTTCGGCCCGGAATATCCTCCAGGAAACTCATCTCATACACCTGACTGATCGCCATTCAGGTATTGAAGGAGTGCTACTGTCGTTTTCCAGTTAGGAATACGTTGGAGACTCAACATCCAGAGTTACGGTGGAAAGCAGAAAAATGAAGGTTGCGTGGGAAAGATTGATCCGGTTCGTGGCCACTGATGGCCGAATCCTTCGAGGCCAACCAATCTTACCTAGCCACGACTATGACCTTGGAAACCACCAGGAGAAGGATGATCTGAAGGCAAACGTTATAGTTGGAAAGGACATTTTCAGCACCGATGGCGGTACGAAAGTCACCGAGGAGGTTGTCACCGTGAGGCAAATCTTAGGCCCATTGACTGCCGAAGATGTTCCCATTCTGAGATGCATTGGCTTGAATTACGCCGGACACAGTAAGTGAGTGAGAAACGCGGACGGACTGTTCCTAACGGACTTGATGTAGTTCGTGAGACTGGCCGTGAGCCTCCTCCATTCCCATCGTTCTACTTCATCAAGCCCAACACTACCGTTTGGGACCATGAAGCCAATGTTCGAGTTCCCAAGATCGCGCAGGATGATCAGGCAGACTACGAAGGCGAATTAGTCAGTTAACACCCCCATGGTGTGTGATTTCACAGTAGTTGACTTGGCCAACACGTCTAGTGTCTGATACTTGGAAAAGATGCGAAGGATGTGTCCACGGAGGAAGCACTCGACTACGTCGGAGGCTGGACTGCAGGCAACGACATTTCCTCGCGCAAGTTGCAGTCGCAGCCTCATCTGACTGGCAAAATGCCGCAGTTCGGCTTTTCCAAGGGCTTCGACACGTATGCACCCATGGGACCCGTTCTGGTGGCCAATGATCTCATTGGTGATCCTGAGAAGCTTCATATCACCACCAAAGTGAACGGAGAGATCCGTCAAGATGAAGGTGTTCATGACCTGCTTTTCGACTGCAAGTACCTCATCTCGTACCTTTCTCAGGGCTCCACGCTGAAGAAGGGAACTGTCATCATGACCGGAACGCCAGGAGGTGAGTTGCCCGGAACATGTCCGGCGATCGGTGAGGTGAGGTGCTTTGCTAACCAAGACGTGACCAGGGGTGGGGCATGGGATGAAGCCGCCGCAGTATCTAAAGCCCGGCACCATCGTGGAAGTCACCGTGTCCAAGATTGGAACACTGCGAAACGGAGTCGAGTTTGAGTGATGCATCGGCCAGTGCACGCAGGAGATTAGACCTGTTGGGAGTTGACAGAGAAATACTCATACGTACACTACTCATAACCTGACTAAACGCAGAGAGCAGCGTTCACCGAACCAGCTTCGATGGAGTCCAACTCCCTGACAAGAATATCCCAGACTTTTTGAGCTGTTTTCTGCCCCTCGACGTCTGTGAGCCAAGAGGGCATCTGGTCCCTGTTGATGCGTACACGTTAGTAATTGCGCGTTTCAAAGGCTGGGCCTGAAACATACTCGGCAATCTGGCATGAAGCAGTCAGCTTTCCATGGCTCTCAGGACCCGCAACAGCCCCGAAGAGTAGCGTCCGGCTGCCATGATCAGGAGATCGGCCGTACTCCTCCTTGTTCTTCGCCGATCGCTCCCGGATGGCGGGAGGGGCGTTCTTATTGAGATCTGTTGAGCAGAATCCAGGACACACGAGGTTGATGACGACGTTGGATTGCTCCACCGGGACCTTGCTGGCGAGAATTCGAGC
>JAWDJX010000156.1:0-19467 GCA_033117895.1 Extremus antarcticus | reverse complement strand
CAGAACATGCTCACTAATGCGGCCAGCTTCCCACGGCAGAGATTTGAATCGACGACAGGGATGTCAGCATCCGTCATACAATCAGGGATGCATTTCATGTCAGGAGCTGTTCTACGACTTTGGTTATAGCCTTGAGATGCTGCTCACCATCGCGCGTCCGTCGCCCTCGCGCGGTAGTCCGCTTCGTGTACCTCGCCAGTAGTTGCACGATAGGCTCCATGCACCGAGCTCGGTTTCCTGGACGGTTGCTATCCTCACACTTCGTGCCAAACTGTACAAGGGGAGGAACGCACTGCGACGGGCAGCAAGCGCAAGCCACTCCATTTCGATCGTGACTGCTCGAGGACCGTGTCATTGTGTTTCGAAAATGCTCGTGCGGAGCATGATCGGTCCCCGTGCGGGAGCCACCTAGAGATCGAGCCGTATTCTCTAGCACGCTCGACGACCCATGCGACCCCAAACGAGCTGGACAGAAAGTCCTATATCGTAGTACTTCCACACCCTACCAGCACGAAGTCATGGCATACTAGTGCCAGACTCTAGCATCGCGATCTCACTACATCGTTCCATATTTATACAACGTCGCAGCCTTCCGCCAACCGCACTGATCCTCCTTTGCGGCTCGCAGATAGCATGATAATATCAATCCAGGTCTTTACGGCGCCAAGGAGAAGAATGAGGAAAAGAGAACATGGCAGTAGAGTAACGATGGATTCGAGGACATAAAGGACATTGAGACTGCTGGCCAAGAGCATCCCGAAGCACAACCCCCGATGTGCTCCAACAGTGGGTACATCAATCCTTTGCTCAAGCAAAGACGCGTACAACCATAGCTGGCACAGATGCGTGCATTTGTCGCGAAATACGTGGCCTTGCGAAAACCACAGCCGCCAGACTTCCCTGGCGGTTGCCGGTGCACCCGCACATGCACCCTGGGGCAACGAACGACCGTTGTCAGACTCGCCTTGATTCTCGAACACCCGTCCTCGCGTCTAGGCCGCAGAACTGTCATGCTTTGCAATGGCCATCTTGTTGCGCTGCGCCCTTGGCTGACGCTGTTGAGCACCACGTCTCTCCTCGCCGGGAGAGCAGCTTCCGCCCCAGAGATACTCTGCTCGCGGCAAATTCGTGTACACCTCTGGAGGCTTTGCTTTGATCTGACGAAGTAGCTTCTCGACACTTCCCGGTCGCCCATTCTCCGCAATCACCATCCTCATGAGGGCTTGCAACGTGTAGGCTGAGTCGTTACCGGCATTGTGGAGGTTTACAGCATGTATGCCCATACCAGTCAAGACCTTCGCCAATGCGATCATGTTCACTCCTGCAAGCCTTTGCGTGTCAGCATAGCCGATGATGTTGCTCACGTCCTGCATGTCGAAGCGTAGTTGCCGGATATACGACTCGTCGTTCGCAAGCCCGTGCCCGACAAGCACCACGTTACGCTGTTCTGGCCAGGGTGTATTGAATTCTGCGGCCCGGGAAAGCTTGGAAAGATCGGAGAAAATGCGAGCCAGCAATTGTGGTGCGTCTGCAAGTCTTATCCAAGTGCTTTGCCCGAAGCCGTAAGAGTTTGGACAGCCCTTTACGAATCTTCGATTGACCAGGTTCGAGTATTCCACCGGTCGAAAGTGTGCGTGCTCCATCAACCCAGCAATTGAGGTCAGATCTGGGCAAGACCCATTCTGTTCGAGGCGCCGGGTATCCAGTACGGCAACCCCGACTTCTGTGACCTTATGTTGAGCCCATTCATAGGCCTCTCAATCCACGCAGAGGAAAACCACGTCGTCAAGTGCTTGCGTGCCAGCCGTGCCCAACCCCATCATGGCTGCCAATGCAGAAAAGTCTACTGCTCGTTTCGCTCTCGATGGACGAACTTGTCCAAGCTGTAGCGTTCGGATCTGCTGCGATATGTCTTCCATTCCGTCAATACCGTGACAGGACGTAGAGTTTTATCCGAGGCGCTGAGACGCCATGCATATATGCACATCAGTCGATAAGAACGGACAAGCATATGGAGGCGTGGTCTCATCAGCTCACAGGTAAGCGACCATGCGACATGCTGCTACAACGACTAAGTAACCTTCCCCGAAGACGTTGGCCAGTCACGCCAAAATGCTGTGCGGCAATTTAGCGTGCGGCAATTTAGTTTTACAATCACCATCACGCTCTCGGCAGGCAGTTGATATTTGTGTACGTCTGGCGGGATCAGTATCCACATGAAACTCTGCGCCAATGCCATGAGCGACGAAAGCGGTTCCAGGTAGCGAGTTCGACCTCTCATGCAAGACATCAGCCCAATAATGCACTGCCCGGCACATGCAGCCTCGACGTCGCACAGAAGGTCAGCATGCGGCCACTGTTGCACATCTGAGTGCATTCATTAAACTAGACATTTTATTAGAGAGTTCTAGGTACAAATGCCGCCGAGTCAGTTTAAAAGACATAAATCCCACATCGAGGCGTTACGATGCTCAGTTGTTCTTCCTGCAGGTGTCTCGGACAGAATCTACATCTTGACAGGGTACAAGAGGCGGGCAGTCGACGAGCTCCGTGTTCGCCATACCATCGTACCGATTCTGATGCATGACGCGTCAATTGGCGCGATTGGACGTCAAAGTGTCGCCGAATAGTATTTTCATAGCGTGCAGGATGTGGAGAGGCGAAGGCTAGTACTTCCTTGTTTAAAGGAAAATGCAAGTGCGGCACTTTTGCAGCTGTCCCATCCATCTCTTTAATGTGAAAATTCCAACACAATGAACCTCACTGAAGGAAACTGTAGTAATATGGCTGGACCCAACGCCATTGTATTGAGCAACGAAGCAGACGTGATCCTACTAATCCGCAGCCATTCGACACAAGACGACATGTCTTTTTGCGTTTCTACAGGGATGCTGAAGCCCGCTTCGAAGGTCTTTCGTGTTCTCTTGGACGGCGACTTTGCTGAAGGAAAAATGTCGGATAACGCTCCATGCCCACGGATTATCCTCGAAGAAGACGATGCCGATGCTATGGCAGTCATCCTCCGCATCCTCCATCATGACCACCAGTCTTTGCCGAAGGCGTTGGATCTTAGACGCATCTCTAGTCTTGCCATACATTGCGACAAGTTCGACTGCGCTGGGATCTTGAGACCATAGCTGTTAGACTAGCTCGCTCGCACGCCGCCCATTGGTGATAGACCTACCAACGTCGGCTTACTGATATTGACGACTTACTTCCTTCGCGCGTCGCGACAATTTTCGGCAGCAACATCTCAAGCGTGCAAGGTTCTGAATCCAGCGTTCCGGCGGCACTGGGTTTCAGACGATACAGTCCAGCGATTGCCGGAAAATATCATGGGTAAGATGGGACTTGTCTAATAGCGATGGTCGTCGCCGCTAATCCGTACTAGAAGGACTACACTCTCGTATATCGGCAACGTTGCGGAGCATATGCGTTATTGTGCAAGACGGGGACGCCCAACTGAGACTCCATGGAGCAGTGCACGAGATGCCATTTAGAGGCTGCGATGGATGCGGAAGAACTCACCCACCCGATGCAAAACGATGCCATCCCTGTGGGAATAGAGGACTGCAAGATGTTCGGTGCACCAAGAGTCTGCGAATATCGGAGTATTTTGCAGCTCTACGACAGGCTGGACTGTGGCCTTCAGTCCCGCCGTTTGAGACCTTGTCTCCTTCAGAGATCAACTTTCGGATGAGATGTGCACGAGACAATCTCAAACACAACTGTGCAGCTAAGCTGAACTGTCCGCTCAAGCTGCAGCTGGAGCAGCTGGTTCGAGAGATTGATTCCTGCTGTGATGGTTGTGAAATATTGACTCTGGAAAGTGTTATAGGAGAGGAAGGAGGACTGATTCTCGGCAAAGAGTTGGATTCAGAATAAGAGAGCCAAGAACGACCTGTGATCCGCGACACGAAGAGTCCTATTTAGGAGGCATCTTCTTCCGACGGGCGGATTTTGACACCATTTGTGTCTGCCCAAATCTACTTCACGCTGGAGTCAAAAGCTCCCGTACTCTTTGTAGAGAGCGGTTGTAGCTAGCATAGGTAATCCATCGCATTGCCTTGCTATACGTTCCTCTTGATGGGCTTCAATACATTGAGTATTCGATATTCCTTGGAAAGGGACATTTATACACGACGTATGTGCGAACCTCGCGGTCCTTTCTGAAGAAAAGCTCCGTGCACGATGGCCGTCTTTAGGGACGTAGGGTGGTCAAAAGCATCGATTGGATTGGGCAGCTCGAGTACGGCATATGTTTCTAAGAGCCGCAGACTTGCAGACTCGACGCGCGCGCGATACGTGCCATCCTCTGGCCCGGACGCCATGCCCGATATGCTCGAGGCCAGGGTCCCCTACACAGCAAAACCAGATGAACTTAATATTTGACCTTGATATTTGACCATCATAGCATCAAATCCACCACCCTACAACAACCTTCTCTGCATTTTGCTACCAACAGCGCCCCGCTCGCTAGGCTTAAAAAGCCCTGGTACCACGTCAATAGCATTGCCGTCCCAAAGACGCGGACATGTGCTTGATGGGTAGTCCAGACAGTACCGGTTGAAGACGTAGTGGCGGCAAAGCCTGCAGAAGCTATCTGATATAGCAGCATCCTCCTGACTGAGGCCGTAGTGAGCGAAGTAGCGGTCGAAGAGATCGGCGAAGGTCAGCGCGCCAACTTCCGACACGGCAGTGTGGTCTTGGTTGAGGCGCCGCTGGTGCATCAGAATTGTGCGGTGCGTGATCACCCGATCATCCGATCGTACGTACCGACGCAGCCTTCGATAGTCTTGTTTAGCATGCGTTCCCTGCAAATCTCTGCGGGTGACAGCTGCGAGAGAACTATCAGTAGCAGCGCCGGTGGCAACTCGAAGGTGCTTTGGCGCTGGGAGATGAGGTATCTTCATAGAGACTAGAAGACGTATCTGGCAGTCCAGCCGATGAACGCTCGGAAAGCTCCAAGCGTGAAACCCTTCGAGTGATCCTTTTCCGCTGAGGTCAGTCGAGCAGTGGCTGCTGAGGGTTTGACAGCCGCGGGTGGTTGGCGCGGCGATAGGAGCAAGCCCAGTAAGTGGGGTGATTGATGATGGTCTAAACGTTGAGCGAAACCGCAAGGAGACTGTCGATGGGTCCGTGAAGGCGTTTGCAAGTATCTGATGGCGTGAAAGAGAGAGTCATCGCTGGTATGGCTATTGAAGCGCAATGCTGCATAACAAGCCCCGAGCTGTGCTTGGAAACACGCCTCGACCGGCAATAGGCACGAGTCTCGCGCTCCCCTTGCGCCAGCTCTTCTGGCGCAACGAAGATCAGCGGTACGGTATTTCCTGCCCCCGGGAGGTGGCTAGCTATCGACCATGTTGGCGAGCATTATGATGGTATTTCCAGTCCTATGCTGATCGTAGGAGTGTACGAGCTGTTCTCTCGCTTGTGCATCAATGCCACGCCCATGCCACAGCGCTCTTGAAGATACGAACGCATTCCTCTCAGTCTCAAATTGTCACTGCCACGGGCCGATGGGTGACTCTATCGCTCCGAGCGACATCTTCGTCTTCCTCGGAAACCCTCGCCAGAAACTGTTTGAGAGCATCAGGTCGAATCGTATGACTCACGATCATAGATTGGCCGGAGAGCGAGGGGATAGTGATAGCAATCTTCACCCTCTTAGGAGTCGGCGCAACTGTGGTCCTGCTGCCTACATGCTTGCGGCCACGTTCGAGAGCCGCTGACTCGTCTTGCCGATCGTCGCTCGGTTCAGGGTGCGGTGGTGCAGCGGATACCTCGCTCTCTCGAACAAATATGCCATTGCTGTTGCCAGACTGTGCATCATGCTCCTTGTCTTCTGCTTCAGTAAGATGCCATGCTGCGTAGTCGCCCTTAATTCGGCTGAATAGAGCCTCGTCTATTCTTGACACCTCATTTGCCGCTTTCTTCGCACCCCGACTCCCCATGTGTCCAACAGCGTGAACGCAGCGGCGCTTTGTCCATACATGGTCCACGTTGTTTATTGCGTTGTCTAACTCATCGGACCCGCGTTTGAGTCAACTCGGCTGCATTGTCCGCCAACGATTTGATGTCGAATTCTGGCAGCGTGTGGACCTCGTGGACAAACAACAACTCCGCCTGGAGTCTGTTCCGCACGGTTTCGTACAATCCATGGACGACGGTACGGATGTCGTCCATACCAAATCGGATCTTGTTGACCAAAACATTCTTTGTCGCTGGCGACATCACTATCGTCCTCCCCCTCCTCGTCACCGTCGTTGCTACCATCTTCGTGGGAGCTCCTGTGATCACCGCTGTTGGCGGACTGGTCGCCGCCTACACATGTTTGCCTTGTGCTCTGCTCCGGCCTCGTGGCCTTCCCCGCCAGCGCTGCGAGGCTATTAGGAAATAGCTCACCCTGCCATCCATTCCATAAAAATGTGAGCATCTGTGTCCAATGGGAAAGATATGTCTCCAATGTATCCTGCCCTATTCCACGGCGAAACGATTTGTTCTTTCGTTCAGGATCGGCAGCATACCAAAAACTGCTAATGCGACCGGCCTGCGGATCTGTCAAACGCTGTTCTGGACCATGTTGGCACCATTTCCATGTTTCACGGAGTATTTTTATGCTGATGTCACGAAGGTCTTTGAGTGCGGCCGAGTCTTCCGTATCAGAGTGTTTGTAAGAGTCTGCCATCTCATCCTTGTGAAGCCCTGCAACGTACCGGCTTATTCCAAGCTGTTTGATCCACAACTCCTGCCCAGCGCCTTCAGCTTTAGGGTCCGGGTTAACGTTCGCAGCGGCTTCAGCGATGGCATCGGATTCCTTTTTTTGTGCCTGCATGCGGCTCAGGAATTCATCGGCCTGCCGACTGGGGTCGCATCTGTCAACAGTGGCATGCTCTAAATTCGGCCACTCTTCGACTGCTCGTCCAGAGTTTGACAGAGCTCGTGCTCGTACTGTAGGTGTTGTTGAGCTCACTCGGAAATATTGTATGTCTCCAGTCATCGCAAAAAGTGTTTGTAGTTCGCAAAGCTCCCATGACGGCTGAATGCTGCCATGGCTGTCGCGTTGCGCCTAATATAGCTTGGCGACATGACGGTTTCGTAAGACCTTACTCGTGGTCAGTTCCTTACCAGAACAGAGCTGACAGTTCCAACCTGCGTGGATGGTGAGGTGCGGAATGGGACGGACGGGTTGCTCTTCCGCTGGCGGATGGGCGTTACGCAGGGCATCGCGTGACTTCAAGGGCAATCCAACGAGTGTTCTTACAGCTCCTTTGAGAACGCCACCTTTGCAGAAGTGACCTTTGCCGCGCAAGTGTCTTTTTTATGGCATCTGCGTTGGGGTGAACACCTGCACCATGTACTCCACATACCAAAAGTTGTAAGTTTGAGTCGTAGTATATTCCCTGTATGCCAGACATTGCTCGCTTCGTCCGCTTGCATTCCAAGTATTTGCGACCCTCACGCTTGCATCGCCATTCATTCCCGTGTGTGTTTGGCGATAGTTCTCGTGTACTCCCTCCCTTGAACTGCGCGTCAGAAACGCGTCGTAAGGTTGCGAACCCTAACGCTAACGTGTGGTGGGGAGAAGCTGAAATGCGTCGCATGTATCTCGCCATCTCTGCAGCCATGCTCGGTTCTAGCTCGAACTCTAGCACGGTCGGTAAGGTTGCCGTGAGCAGTATTGTCGGGCAGTGCAAACCTCGCACCGCTCGCACACCTGCGAGTCTCGGCCTCCAATCGCTCGCGGTGAACGTCAAGTGACACTCGTCCACGAAAGTCCTCTTGAACGATCCGTGCGTAGCTAAAGGATCCACTGAACGGGACGAAGTCGGCGCTGACGAAGACCAATGCGGCCGGATTCACTTCACCCGGACGGAACTCTATACAATCGATGCCGGACTGTCTCGCTGTTGCTATCAAGTTGTTGATAAGTGCACGGTACGGAACCACGACGATCGTGACGCCCGGATCGTCCAAGCACGTGGGTGCCATAAATAGCAGACTCTTGCCTCCTCCAGTCGGTAGCACTACTACCAACGGCATTTTGTGCTCCCCAACAACGATCGTGTACAGTGCCTCTTTCTGCTCGTTCGACTTGAATGAGAAATCTTCACACCGTAGTACCGTCCGTACCGCCTTCCCGATTCTGTGTTCGATCGCCTCTGCTCTATTGCTGTCGGTTGATCGCGCTTGACTCGACTGTCCAAACCACCAAGCACTGTCGGCGTGATCTAACATCGGAGTCACCGGCGCCCGTCGAGCCACTGCGGGATGCCAGTTGTGAATGCCATTGTTCTCTCGTACAATCGCTATCCTCCGTTCGCTATGCACTTGTTCTTGCTCCACGTACGTACTGTTGCTCCTCTCCTCCCGGGTTCTCTTCTGCCCTTTGTCTTTGCAGCTGTCCAGCCCTAAAAACTCATGCCACTTCTCGCTGAGAGATCGAAATATGTCCACTGTGCGGCTACTGAGATGCTTGATGATGTCCACGGACACTCCGTAACGATTCGTGCCAATCTCACCACCTCTGCCGGCTGACATCTCGAGTGCATCGTCTGTCTCGTTCTCCGGCTCCTCGATGTCCGCCATTTCCTCTGCATAACCATGTGCGAACTGTTCGCCGACCACTCTCGCCGATGCTGATAGCCGCATGTCGGTAGTCGTGTGTTGTGAGTCGAACACCTAGTCGTTTCTCGGTCTCGCGAGCGATGATTCTTGTCAATCGGTCACTTTCCCCCGGACCTTGTTCGTTTGCCCAGATGTAATCGCTCCATCCGGCGCCCTTCGCTTGAACCGAGAGATACTCTTGAAACGGCTGTACATATGCCAGATATACCGCGAGTAGCTGTCCGACCTTCCACGGTAGAAATCGTGGGATAACCTTCGGTTTGTCGTACTGCGACTGCGACATGGGGAGATCCACCATCAACTTCGTCTTTGACGCCGAGTAATTCACCATCATCCTCAAACTCCGTAGCACCTTGTCCTTGCTTCCACTGAAGTGCACGTCTTTCGATTGGAGCTGCTTGAAAACCGCAAGTAGTGGAGACGTGGACCGTGGCTTGGCGACCGCGTGCATCTTGCACCATCGCTCTTCATCTTAAACCGCCGAACACAATGACTGCTGAGTCTCCTCGCGACAACATCATCAGGGTTTCTGCAAGGAAACGGAAGCGGAAGAGGTACCCGGATGACAGTGAAGTGCGTTATCCTCTCTGCTTCTTGCCGATCTTGCTGCGGACTAATCTTGGTGAACAGAGCGCTGATGAGTCCACTGCGAATCGTGCAGCGGAGTCACCTGCGGATGAGCCACCAAGGAAGCGAAAGCGCGGTCGACCTCGCAAGATAACAGAAGGTTGGTCTTTCATGAGTCGCCGTATAATGTCGTGCACATCATATGCTGACTGACCCAGCCGGAACTTCAAGCCTGCCTCTCTCTTCTGTTGACCACCAATCACCGCACTCGTCCACATCACCAGGACCCCCCACGGAAAAGAACTTCACCAAGAGCTCGGATACCCCTTGTCGTGCTTCGACATCCGCCATACCATCTGGCGGTCTCGGAGAGGAGCTCGGAGATTTGGGAGAGGATCACAGCGATACAGGGTCACAGGATCGATCAAGTGGTCGAGCTCAGGCTTCATTGTTGCTGCAACAGGTGTCACCTGGACGCGACGAGGATGAGGCTTCCACGGCATTCACGGTGAATACGTCGCAGACGCAGGACGCTGGAGTGAGCTATTATCGTGCAGCTACCGGTGAGGACGTCACGCAGGAACCTGGCACACTCGAGCCACTACACCAAGAGACATTCGAGGAGACCTTTCAGCTTGGTAGACGACTTCAGTCGTATTACGCCCGTTGCGCCTCCCAGACGAAAGCCAAGGCAGATATGGTGAATCGTTCAAGAGTGCTAGTCAAGGAGGAACGCAAGCAGGAAGCTCTGCGGAAGCGAACGACTCGTCAAGATGAGAAGGTAGCCTCACTCCGATCTACGCTCCAAGAAGAGGAGAAGGCCATGGAGAAGCGAGCTGCCGACATCGAGCGTGAGGGAATCGAGTTGTTGAGAAGAAATTGAGCGAGATAGCTGTCATCGAATCCGAGGGCGCATAGTGTACTTGATGTTCTCCCGCCTAAGAAGCCAGTGTCTACATGGCCATGTCTGGGTAGCTCAAGACAGTGAGCTCGCCACGGCTACGGAATAAGTGCTAGGAAGTCACGGCCCTTTACGCCAGAAGCAGTATCGCGGCCACGATCATCCGAGTGTGAGCCAGTACCGCGTTACAGTCGGCAGGTGGTTATAGGCGAGCCTGCGGCATAATGTTATGTTGATGAGCAGCTGTAGAATGCCTGTATATCGCTGTTCGTGGTAGGGCTTGCGAGCGTCGTGCGAAGGTCGAGCATTCACTGATTGAAATGTAGGATGGTTTTGCTGCACAGGCATTTGTTGTGCTGGCTGCGCTGTAGCAGCTGCAGACGAGAAAATGCATTGCAAAACGACCAGATATCAGGGTCTTCGTGGCAAGAAGCGCATATTATGGAAGGGGTGATTCCATCCTCTTCGGCGGCCGCGACATGACACAATCAGCGATCCATTCTATCCCTGGATGACCCCAGCTCGGCCAAACACTTAATTCGATGGGCAGGATCAAGTTTGGAAGAAGTAAGGATAGACCTGTCGAAGTTCCCTCTTGGATTCGTTTGGACAGCCAGCACCGCCATTGGCCCATACCGCACACGATGGATATAGCCTGGCAAATTGGAGGACGACCTCCTCTTATCTCATATTTGCTACTCGGCAGGACTCGACTGGGACTGCGTTGCTGCACATCTTCCATCGCGTACTATATACGACATCGAAAAGCGCCTCAATGAGCTATGCGCTCTTATGACGGCAGTCTCCGAACTCGGGAAGAGGAATGTGTTGGAATACCGGCCCTCCTTAGTCGTGTTGAGGGTCGTAGCATAAGTGATCCTCGGCGGCAAGTCGTCGACTATCCTCCGTTCTAGTCCTCGAGGGTCTTCTAGCACATATGGTAGATCAAGTAGTCATCCTTCCCTTCGCAAGGTCTACCTTAAGATCTCGACCCAACAGCTAGCCCACTACTCCATCTCCTCAAAGAGCTCCGCCTTTGCGCTCCGGCTTCGACCTCTCCCCGGACTCAATTACCTCCGCACCTTTGCCCTCCATTCCCGTTAGCGTTCCACTCCTCCTCCGCCTCCCTACCACCCTGTCATGCGAATTCAATCGAGGTTCAGGCCTTTCACGATTCCACACACGTATATAACACAGCTCTTCGAAATTGTAGTCGGCAGCCGATTCTACAATAAATTTTGTGGACTCCCAGAGCCGTTGCTAATGTCTTTACAAAGTTAATAAATGGGAGTTCGGTACCTGCAGATAGGTTTCCGCGGAGAAACCTCCTGCGCCGTCGTGTATAAGTCGTCCCCTTGCCGGATCGGCCCGAAGCCGTCTGCCACCTTGAGCCGTAGGGAAGACCTAAGCGCCCTTCTCAATACTCGGGTCGTCGCAAGAGATCATAGAGTCTTCTGCGTGCTATGCTCAAACACCATGGCTGCCGCGATCACTAGCTCAACTGAACCCAAACTTGGGCAAAGGAGCAAACTCGTCAAGTGTAGGACACCGTTCTTGGAGATTGTAAAGAAAGTCCCCGGACAAATGGTTGGACAGGTTGCGTTCACTACTAATGGTGAACGTCCCCAGTACGAAGCAAGTGAAGAACAAACACAACGTGAAAAAGAAGAAGGAGAAGAAGAAGGAAAGGAGGAAGTGCAGGAGGGATACGGAGAAGCAGAAGAGGAAATTAGATCTGCACTCGCGAGAATGTATACGGCGCAGCCAAGTAGAGCACTCGATCGTTACTTTACAACACTAAAAGATGGATCTAGGGAATGGAATGAGGAGACACTCAAAACGGGTATCTGTGCTTTCGCAGCTATCGCTGGATGTCAAAGAGCAGAGTACTTTGAAACTCCATGGTCAGGGCTTCACTATCCCACTGAAATCAAAGAGCTGTGGCGTCGAACATACCCACTCATGCCTTGTGCAGTGATGGACCAGAACTCCGGCTGGGTTTGCCCAGCGACCTGGTCTCATACCTTCGAGAATGCTACGTGCACACTTACATACTGCGGCTCTACGCCGTTGAGCCAAGGGCTCAACGAACTGGCAACCGGACCAACCTCCTTGGATTGTGGCATGTTTTGCCAAGTGCTTATTTGGATGGGCTTGCGATACATGACAGGAGATGACATTTTTGATCGAGCGTTCGCCAGAAGGCAGTTCAAAATTGTACAGTCCTGGGAAAAGCCAGGCCCAGAGGGGAATCCGCTCTACCCGCTCTACGACCGATGGTCCGATTCTGGCACACGCATTCATACCCGAACAGTCTACAACCATCCATCTTATCTTCAGAAGCACCCTGGAGGGTCGGCTCGGTTACAGAACACAACTCAGGTGGATGATGAGTATCTCACATTTCACCCTACCTCGACTTGCAAATCGCTCTCATTTGATGGAGTTCAGCAAAAGCTCGTCGAGGCATACAATACAGCCAGAGATTTCGCGGACAAGGAGGCCATGGCACTGTGGAAGCGTTATCCAAATTATATCCATCCAGCGCTCGCTCCCAATTGCTGGGGGGAGATGCTTATAAAGTCGTTCGAAAGTGCAGACAACATTATTGATGTTGACAGATTGAGGCGCGAATAGCGTGCCGGTATCTGCTTAACATTCAATTTTCAGCGTCTGAAAAGCTGCCTCGAACGGGTATCGTCAAGCCAGACAGCAGTGGACATCCTGAGAGAAGCAGAGAAGGCACATGCAAAGAGACTTAGGGAAGACGCGAAGCGCGTGCTTATACCACTCTGCAACGATACACTTACACGTCTCGAAGAGGTGGACACTTCATTGAAGAGCTCGGAGACCTGGTTCAATAATGAGGAAGGGGATGGAGAAGAACAGGCGAGAAAAAACAAGGGACGAGTGAAGCAGGCGATAGACGATATTTGGGGGGGGCTCGCTATCGATCTGCGGAGGGCGCGTGAGCAGTATGCTCCGCGACAGGCAACACAACTCGAAGCGTTAAGACAAGTCAATACCACCTTAGCACACTTTGACAGTGCTTCGAATGCTCTGCAGACTGGCGAAGAGATTGGGGATGAGGAGAGCGCCGAGGTACACTGAGCTATATCTCTCTACTCGACCTCGTCCATGGCTTCTTATATGGGAAAGACGCAGGCAGATAAGCAGCATCCAGTTGATATCAGTGGAAGTGAGCCTGTGTTATATGAACGCCCTAGCGATTTTGAAAGCTCGCAGGACTGTCTAGAACTACAACGCGTTTCCTTCGTTGACAGTCATCATTCGAGGGTGTATTAGAGCATCGCTGTGGTATGCACGGGGATCCTTCACCGGCGCTGCCAACGGTTTCGAGCCTCAGATGTCTGACTTACTGACGAGGCAGTTAGCGCTGGCTAGCCAGACCAGGATTGGGACCTTACAGGCCTCGACTGGGACGGCTGCTACGAACTGCGGCGACTCCGACCACGGGAAGAAACAACTCGGACTCGTCTGGACAGCCAGCACCGCCATCGGCCCATACCGCACACGACGGATTCGAAGGGACGACATCCATGGGATTTGAGAGCTCTTCGTCCTTGCCGTCCGCGGGCACATGGGACTGGAGGTGGAGCGACCATAAGTGGCCGCTTGAGGGTGCTCCAGGCGATAGATGTGTAAGTTGCTCTGGTTGCAGCGGTAACAATGCCGATTGTTATGATCAGCTGAGGGACTATATCACCTCTGCGAGCAGATCGACGTATCTACCACAACCTCCTAAAGTTCGAGCAACTGGGTAGGAGGGACTTCTGGAACGGATCGCACGAACAATGTTTCTGAAGGGCATCGAGCTCCGAACTCCCCAGGACGTTAATGATCGGCCGCGGTTACTTCTTTGTCCAGAGGCGTCAGTTTGGCAAGACGCTACCTTGCCTGGAGACTCGTATCGAAAGTACGAGAGTGCCATCGTACGCTTTGTTACGAGGGAAATTAGAAAAGCGTGGTCGAAACCACAAAAGTGGTGCCCTCGAAGAGACCATCGGCCACAACCAAGTGCCAAGACGAATCAAAATGGTACCGACGCGCCACAGCCTTCGAAGGTCGTGACGAATGGGACCGAAACACTTGGCGCAGAAAATATGCTTGTACCGGTAGGACAGAAGGCGCTGGTCGCACCGATGTGGTAACAGAGGCGACGGAAGATAAGCTTCGTGAGGATTTGAAGCAAGTTCATGCAGGCCCTGGCAAGCCGCAATGAGTGCTTGAAAGACCTAAATTATATAATGCTCCTCCGTAGGGCGTAACAGCCGCACGCGTTAAGATTGGCGGTCATGAAATACTCCTTACATACGGTACCTACGAAGACCTCTCCGCTCCGCTTGCCATCGTGCCGCTCATTATGGCGTTTCTTCAGTGTCGGCATGCGCCAACGATTTCCGGAAGCAAATGCCTGCTTGGTGTTCTGCAGCAAACTTTCGTGAACGGAAAGACCTTGTTTAACCCCGGACCACGAACTTAGGAACTAGATGGCCGTGGACGTGGTTCGCACTGAAGACGTCAGGCAGCATATCCTTCATCTTAAATTCCTCAACTCCAACCACTGTTTCGCAGGGCATTCGAGCAGCAAAGACTGGGCACCTGGTAGCTCGTAGATGGAATACAGTCTAGCGTTCTCAGCAGAAACAGCTTCAAATCTCGTTGCTTGTTGGTTGTTCGCGAACTTCAGTCTGTTATTCTCCCCGGTTAGGCATTCACCTGCTCCTGCGCCGCAACTCTAGCGTTCCTGGCAGCCTCGGCACTCTCGTCACAGACCTTGTACCAAGCATCAAGCTCATTGCTTTGGCGCTCAGAAAGTCTGCAGACTGCTTGATCAGTTAGCGCAAGAGCAGGTCGTTCGGGTTGCCGGGCTGTCGCCGTGTATCCGCGGGACTCAGTCCAGCCGCCGGGGTGCCGTGCTCAGTTATGCTGTTGCGCAGGGCTAAGGTACCGTGGTCTTGACCGGTTTGTGGGCTGATGGTACACCATTAGCTTGATTCGGAACGACAGGCCTGTCTATTGAGATCGGGCTCTAGTAGCTTGTGTTGGCCTTCGCGCAGGTGAACCAGCAGTAAATTCTCGTCACCTGTGGCGAACTTGGGATGAACCTTAGTTACGTCCGTCCGAGCAGCCTTGGGAAGTGTGATGGAAGAGCGCACTTCCACTCGCGTCACATAGTCGTGCTGGTCCCGAGAGCCACAGGTATAGACGATCATTTCTAGACGCCAGACTGAAGTTGCGGATTATAATTACCAAGCACGCAAGGATTGAACATGCGGCGCGTACTATACATGCCTACGTTTTGAGCGTGAACACCCGCTCGATAAATCACGCGACGTAGTTGACTCGGACGTCGAATATGTCACGTGCACGACATGCGTTCATACTCAGCACGTCGGAGCACAGAAAGATTGAAAGTCGATGGATCTGACCGCGTTAAAGTGTCACAGGCGGGCTTCGTGCAGAAAGTTGTGAGGAAGCCGGATACGAATGCAAGTCAAGCAGACTTTATAGCTGCTAATTTCAAGCAACGGATAGCCTCGCACTTGTACCGAGCTAACGCCATCGGCAACATCAAAGTGACACGACTATACAAAACAGGTGACCTGTGACTTGCATATAGCACATGCGGTCGATTACATGTTGTACATATACACCCTTGGAGGCTTGACGTTGCAACCAACCTCGTTTTCATCACATAATGGTCGTTCCAGAGTCCGCCTGTAATCTACGTCGCATGTGCTTCTGCTAATAATCGGCGATCGTAAGATGCAGACAGCGATAGAGTCAAAATATTACGTCTCTCGACTAACACAGAGCTGTAACGCGCTTTGGACCGCGAGCAGGATATGGTGCGTAGTGTAGTGGTCTGGGCCCTCGATACTGGTTCGTCCCGTCTTACGACTTTCTGAATTAAGCAGTATAGAACCGAGGAATGTGGACCGCACCTTATATATTCGATAGTAGAGGGAGTTGATATGGAGTGGCTCGTTGTTTGCGATAATGGCTGCGCTAGTGTGGACGACAGCGTATACGACGTCAAGGCGACCGCCTTTGTCGGCGTCGACTGCATCGAACTCGAGAAGGGTACTGCTTGCATCGTATGCGGGGTGTCGGATGGACACTCAGGCAGGGTGCAGCACAGGGTCGGGCGTGCAGGTGGATCGAATGGTTGGCGGAGAACGAGCGACATCAAGGAAGGAATCCCAAGGTCGCATGATTGAAAGAAGTGGCGAAGTCTCGGAGTAGATCGTTGAGGTCAGGACAAAAGGGTACACGCACACGTGCAGACGCTTGCGTCAAGCCCACACTCTCACCATTACGCTACACCTCGATCGTGTAACGTTGATTACTGCGTACATCACGCTTGAACTTCGCTCGTTAGACCACTGAAAGTACGATCGTTACTAGTTCATTTGTCAAAATTAGAGATTAAACAAGGTAAAGTATCGTTAAGCCCTCGAGGATATACACGTCCCTTTAAGTAATACGCTTGTACTAACTTAACTATTTAAGTCTTAAGATTATATTTTACTATACTAAAGCCCTAATCGAGGCTATTATAGCTAGTTAACTCTATACTTATTAAAATAAGTTATAAATAATATAAAATACGCGAATTCACGCATTTTAGACACTTCTAACTTCGTAGTAGTCTATAGTAGTCGGGTATCCCGAGGAATTTTACGCCCTCTTTTCAGGATACTCGAGAGCCGGGAGTTACGGGATAGGATACGAGAATTTATACCCCTTCCTATCGCTTTGCGAGGCCTAATAGATAGCGACTTGCGTAAACAATTTGTCGCCGCAGACATAATATGTTAGGCTCACGTTAGAGAGCGACTGCCGTAGGACGCCAATTTCACCGTCTAGTATGCAGATCATTTTGCGTTAGAGAACACCTGCGGACATAGAGCGTGACACGTGCATCCTTAGCTTGGAAGCCACATCTTCAGCCGTTGGTCGCCAGTGCGCGCCCCAAGCGAGCATAGTCTTGACTATATCAACCAAATCTCGAAGACTCTCAATATCACCTTCCGGCATAGGTAGCGGAGATGAACCCTTTGTGAACGAATCGAGCGATGCGACCAGATTCCTTAGAGACTCCTGCGTGACACCCTGGTCAACAGAAATCGGTTTGGACTGCCATGGTGGAGTAGCCATCTGTAGCAGCCACAGTGTGATCATTAGGCCTAGCGACCAGACATCTGCCGAGGACGAGAATGGCGCTGTAGTTTGCTTCCGCTTGAGAGCCATAATCTCTGGAGCAAGACAGGGAATCGTACCGACGTTGTGGTCATTGCTT
This sequence comes from Extremus antarcticus, assembly GCA_033117895.1. NCBI lineage: Eukaryota > Fungi > Ascomycota > Dothideomycetes > Mycosphaerellales > Extremaceae > Extremus > Extremus antarcticus. Next base: position 2,044 of record JAWDJX010000156.1, on the reverse strand, counting down.
TTGGGATCTCCGATACCGCAGCCAAGATCGAGAACCACCCCGTTCGGCCCCATCCCAAGGTTGTTCGCCGAAATGTCACGGTGAAGACCAGGGAGAAGGTGGATAGCATTCAGGCCAGAAGCCCAGTCGGCGGAGAATCGACGAATGTCGGCGACGGTGTAGTATCGTTTACGGTCGGTCAAGAGTGTGCTCAGGCAGTAGGTAGTAGCCGGCTCGATGATAAGCGTGATGTCAAGCTGAGTCGAGTTTGACATGCCACGCGTAGCTTCTGCAACACTGAAGCCATTGGCGAAGTGGACGACGTGGTCCTCCTCCTCGGTACGTTAGCATGAACATAACTTCAAGGACGTGAAGTGCAACCTTACATCGCGAAAGCGGGAGAGCATCTTGATTTCGCGCATCAGACACTCGTAGCGAGGACTATGAGTGCGAGCCAGCACCCGTTTCGCGGCGACTGGCGGTCCACCATACCTGCGAAGACCAAAGCTCACCGAACCCTGGGAGCCGCCAAATACAGTACGCATAACGAAGAACTTGTCCTGTATTAGTTGAGAATCAGTAGTAGGCGTTGGCGTGAGCGTAGCTGGATATTCCAAAGGTCGCTGACCGCGCTCTTGACGCTGCGTATTGATCTGATCGAGGTGTTCGGTCTGGTTGAGATCAGTGAACTCCAGCTGGTAGAGAAAGACTCCGATCAGGACACTACCATTAGCATTGATCATGCACCCATTCATCTTCACGGGCAGGGCGTTGTCCAGGAAGATCTCTAAACCTTCGCTCTGGCCCTTGGCGCGTACCATGAGCGTTGCGAAGTGTGAGTCCTGGAAGAATTCACCATGTGCTGGATGCACACCCGTATCCTCCTCCGCTCTCGCTGGGGCGCTCAGCAGGAGGTCAGCCTTGTCGGGATCGCTTCCAAACACCCAGGCCGAACGACGGCGTGGCGATTGGTGCATGCTAAGCCCAAAGTAGCCCACATACCGGCCACCATCATCTTTCTCGGCAACAGCAAACTGGTCGTGGTGTAGAGCACCTTCGCTCCTAATGTACCGGATGGCGTGGTGAAAGTTGACACGTGCCGGCAGATTGCGCGGCCGGAGACGCGCAAAGAAGCCACGGTTGCCGTCCGGGTCGTAATCCCACGTAAAAGGGTCCTCGTCAGTCGAGCTACCGTCCATCGTGGAAGTAGCTGAGTCCAGAGATTGGTCATGAGCTGCGACGAAGTGTGTATGCGCCTCAGCCCTGGAGACGACCGGAGCGATTTCGTTCCACTTGAGAGTTTGTCAGCTCCCTTCCCACCCAGGCACTCAGCAACAGCCGATCACCTCAGACCTGTTTCGCGTCTTTGCCCTGGATTTTGCGCGGGTGTTCTACGCGATCTTTATGCTTGAGCGACAGTTTGGGTGAACAAGTGGTGGCCGGTCAACGAAGGGGTGGGGAGATATGACGTATAAAAGGGGCTGTGGCCAAATGGGGCCTGAGGCAGAAGCTTGGCGGGGCTGTTGCTGCCTTTCAACTTCTCAACCTACACACCTGACTCCAATTAGACGCAGAACACGAATGATTCCGCACTTCTCAAATCCTGGCTTCCTTCGCTCGCACCGTATCCCTTCATACAGCGCCGACGATGGAGGAGCCGTTTTCACCATCCGCCGCCCCCTGCTGCCTGTGCGGGCATCCTGACGTAGGACATTGCCTCCCTGCGCGACCACCATCATGTCCGCCGGCGTACCTAATCGACATACGATATGGCGACTTCCGCGAAGCGTACGAGCACAAGCTCTTCATCAAGCTTAGCGAAGGCACTTACGAGCAGTTACGTACGCTGTCGCAGAAACAGCAGCAGCAAGAGCAGAGCAAAGGACAGCACCTAGAGGCCAAGCGCCGAGAGCCGGAATCGAAGGATAACGAGCCGCTCGAGTCGTCTCGTGGACCACGCAAACGGTCCCGAGGACACGAGGAGGATGACGAGTTTGAGAGCGGGCGCAGCGCAAAACGTGTCAAGAGCGTGCTTACGCAGGCACTGGGTGCGCGCCAACATGCT
>JAWDJX010000155.1:0-19736 GCA_033117895.1 Extremus antarcticus | reverse complement strand
TTCCGACGCGTCATCTCCGGTCGACACGGGCCCCTCTTCTGGAACGCGCCGCGTTCCATCTCGCAATGCCTGAGTAGTAGGTTCTTCTTTCTCGGTCTTAGTCCACTGCCCTCCAGTTAGCTAACAAGTAGGCATGCCTCCTCTCGAACAGCTCATCCCAGTCTCTTCCTCCGTCTCGCTCCACACCATCTTGACAACGCCAGCGAAAACTCCACTCACCAACCCAGCGGTCGTACTCCTCCACTTCTGGGGCGGCTCAAACCACACCTACCAACCCCTCATCACTCATCTCAGCCGCGACTTTCCCATCATCGTTCCTTCGTTACGAGGCTGGGGTACCTCGTCCAGACCTCCGGACGCCGAAGCGTATCGCACAGCAGACTACGCAACCGACATCATCGCCCTCCTTCACACCCTCAGCTCCGATTATCCAAAAGTGTTCGCGAATGGCGTAATCTTGGTTGGGCACTCTATGGGAGCCAAGATAGTTCAGTTCATGCTCACACAAAAATACCAGCTTCCGTCTTTTGTGAGGATCAAGGGCTTGGTACTCCTAGCTCCGGCGCCAGCGGGCAGTTTCAGCTTACCTCCCGCAATGAAAGAGCAGCAAGTCCACGCATACGATACCGCTGCATCCGCCGAGTTCGTGGCGCGGAAGGTCTTGTTCGAGACCCCCGGCGCCGTTGACGATACTATAGTTGAGGAATTGGTGACGGACGCAATAGCAGGATCAAAGGGGGCCAGAGTCGCGTGGCCGGAGTACGGTATGAGCGAGGAGCTTAGAGGAGAGGTCGCACGAGCTGTTCGGGACCACCGCGAGCGCGAGGGCGCTTTGAGAGTGCTCGTAGTTGTTGGCGAGCTGGATGTGGTCGAGACGGTGGCGAGCGTTATGGAGCGGACAGTGAATGAGCTGTCGGCAAGCGGCGCAACAGTAGAGGTGCACATCATACCCGGAATAGGGCACTTAAGTCCAGTGGAAGCACCCAGGGTAGTAGCGGATGCGATTCGGTCGTTCTTGGTGTGAGGGCATCGGCCAACGGAATGGCGGCACTGGGGCGGAATGTACGTTCGTCTTACTCTGTGCTGATGCAGACTCGCGAGTTGCGCGAGCGGGACTGGACCCTCGGGCAATAACTTCATATTATACTTCACTATCGGATTCCAAGCTCAGTACTTACAACTCCAGGTCGCAGCAATAGGGTTGCTCGTTCCCTCTTTGTCCAGTACCTTTGGCGACGGTGGACTAACTCCCACACTCCCTCACGGTCCAGACGCTGCGGAGCGCGGGTCTAGGTGTGCCTGCTACCCTGCGGCTGGTCAACCCTTATCACACTTCCCACTTGAGTCTGTTTCGAAGCAGCCTCCTCCTCAGCACGGTCTCCAGTCGCTTGACGTTCCATTTGCTCCTGCATCGATTTAAGTCGGTCAATCCTGTTCGATTAGCGGTAAGTCGCGATACGAAGCAAGAGGGCGGCGAGAACACTAATACCCGCAAAAATAACGCCAGCTAGTGACATCTTGTCCGCTCGGGAGAATGCTTCTTCGTACGCTGTTCGAATCCTGCGGCTTTGATCAGCTCAAGCAAGCAATGTCAATGAATGACAACTACGTACTTGAAAGTGCATGAGTCGGCATGAAGTTTGTCGGGAGTATTGATCCTTGCCACGAAGTGACTGCCATTGAAAGGGAAAGCAGCACTCTTGGGGACCTTTGAGATGACAATATTGGCAGAGGTTCCAAAGCACTGCGGGTGTGGTGCCGCTTCTGCAACCACCGCATCGTCGGTCATCAGGTCTGAGATGGGTCGGATCCCGAGGTAGCAAGTGTCGTAGCTGGCGTCACCGTAGATGTCCTAATTGACGTAGAGGATGTCTCCCGGGACAAGCACTGAGCCGCAACCACTTGCCACAACATTGGATATGTATTACGGTGGTGCCGTAGTCTTCGTCGATTTCATTGCTCGGGAACGAAGAGAGGATGTCTCATATCATCTTGAGGAGATTACAGTCAGCGGACGGGCCCTAGGAAGAGGCAGCCAGAGGACGGTTGCCTGGGAATGTCGAAGCCCAATATGGCAATAGTCTTGGAAACGATTCCGTTCTTGGATTGGACAGAGACATTATATCGCCACTAATGACACAACCTAGCAGGCCCCTGATCAGCAAGGGTGAGCAGCAGCATATTCAACAGATGACCCAAGTCGCCGCAGCCTCACTAAATACGACGTCAACAACTGCTCCTTTGGAAAGGCCGTACCCGTCCCTCTTTTGTCATGATATCAAGACTGGGGAAATAGACACAAGACGAGGCGATAGTGGAGCAGATAACGTTCAGGTAGCATAGAAGATATCTCACCCGGCTGGAGAACCTTTGTAATTGGAAGGAGATTTGAGGCATGGTCGCCGCTTGCTTCGACGAGGTTGCTGCACACTGCGACGGGAGTAACGGAGCTCAGGGACGCAATCCTCTCGCCCTTGTTAGCTGGCGAGGTCTTAGCCTTTCGCACAGGCTGTGATCTCTCAGTGGACAAACAGCACATAGCAGCTGACCTGAGTCCACTGAAGTTGATCCTGTCGGGCAGCAAGCGGCTTTCAATCCGCGTTCAGGAACGGATACCACAAGAACGCTCATTAGCGGCATGGGAGAAAAGCTTCTTTACGGACTATTTTGATCGCCACCAAGGATGGAAAGCATATACCGTCCTCTGCTGCTTTTCTGCCTCTATCAGAATTTGAATGTCCTCGTAGGGAGGTCACAGTGGAAGACCGCGTCAGCGAGGCTGGGACACCAAGAACTTTACCCATTCTCTATGGTCCAGGAGATCACATCGATGAGAGCGGAGAGTCAAGCACTATCAATCTACGCTTCGGTTCAGGCGTGATGCCGATCTGGACACCCTTACGTGAGCAGCGTACTGATTCTCCCGTCGCCATACCGCAGTCAGTCCTCGAAAGGCTCGTCGAGCAAAAATTCCAAGCGAAATGGAAGTTCTAGCCAAAGATGTTTAAACAGCCATTCGACTGAAAGAGACTCGCGAAGGCTGTTGTATGTCGGCACTCTTTTTTCCTCGCATGCCGGCAAGGAGGGTGAGTGGGCAGTGTGTTCGTGACCTGTCGAAAGCAACGTGATGGTAACACCGTAGTCGTCCTAGATAGAAGTGGGCTGAGTCCGAGTGCGGGGCCATGCAAACGTCACACGATTCAGTATTTGTCCTCGGAAAAAGACAAGTCCGTTCATCCATCCTCGGGTACGGATAGTCCCACTTTCCACAATCTCAACCTTCAAGGAGACGCAAATATCGAGATCATCTTTACCCTGGTAGGCAGGTTGCTATTGGGTAAAGACGTGCGTGAGCGCATGGCTAGCCACAGTCGGAGGTATAAATATCCTGTGTCCGTCTCCATGGAGGAGGCGACCAACTTTTAGTACCCTTTAATTCTCAATAGCTTCCACGAGCCGCCGAACCATTCGATCAACGTGGATCCTAGCCTTCACCCTAACTTCAGGTCGTGTTCCGACGATCCATCTACGTAGCTTCTCTGCATGAACGGGATGCCTCTCCTCGAGCGCAGCGACCAGTCGCTGGAGCTCCAAGGCGTCCCACGGATTCGCAGCCAAATAGGCTCTCTTTGAGCGCGATATTGACGGGAGTGCAAACGCTCCGGAATAGATCTGGTCCTCGGCCTGCAGCTCCCAGAGAAAGCCTGCTGTGCAAAACCCGTGGGGACGTAGTTCCACGTTCGGCAGGCGGCAGTCTTCTAGAAAATCAACTGGCAAGACCGAACAGGCACGTCCCATTGTTTCATCTGCATGCATTCGAGGAATAGCGACATCTTGGAGTCCAGCGAATCAGAATCGTCCTCGCCAGGGTTTGCATCGTGGAAGATGACTCCGCCCATGAACATTGCGAAATGCCCTAAGTGTTGTGCCGAGTTCGGTGTCGTATTGGAGACAGAGAAGGTTGGCAGCCCATGTAGGCGCCTTCTCGACATTTTCCGCATGTTGCTGAATCATCTGAAGCTCAGGAACAAGCTGCACGCGACGGCTTCGTAGTTTGGCCCAGACTCATCTTGCTATTATCGATGTCTTGCATGATGGCAGTGAATCTCGCCGTGAACCTATAAAATATCATGCGAAGAGAGTTTTGGGACCTCCAGGATCTATGGAGAGTTCAATTCACTCGGTGTATCATATCTTAGAATTACTCGTCGATCGTTTGCCTACAGCCACAACATCTCTGGTAAACGCAGTCGGAAGCTCACTCCACTCATTGATCGCCGTAGAAGAAACGAGAGGTCGTATATTTCGCCTACGGAACGTCAGACAGAAGTAGCCCCGACAAGACATGGGCCGCTTACAACATGGCCTTGTACCGCTTCGAATACATGTGCGAGCCTAGAGCCTCAGGGTCTGCATACCGCTCGAACATGAGAATCTCCTTAGGCGCCTTCGGCCGCGTCAGGACAGCGTATGTCAAAGTAGTGGGTTCTTCTGCATTAACCCATGCCGCGAATGAGCTATGTCATGACTGTCAGCCGAAACGACCATGCATGTTTTAGGAAGCCTACCCCAGTATTTCCATTGCGCTCGTGGAGCCAGCATCATCCTTCGCCGTCAGCATCGCCGTGACGACTATCAAACCCGTAGGCGCAAGTCCATCCCGGGCCAGGAAACCCAATCGCGGATACCAAGCTTGCATCTTTTCGTCCTGCGCGTACAGGCCCTCCCTAGCAACTGTGTCATGATAGCGTAGAAACTCCGGATGGTGAAGTTGACGCGAAAGCGCCGCTTTCTGGCTGTATATCTCGATACCGCCGAGCACTGCCGATTTATTGGCGCAGTCTAGACTATCAAGCATGCTATTCAGAGCTCCTTTGCGCTCGGATGGGGTGAAATAGCACCATGTTTTCGTATCCGACGCGGGATCGCGGTAATCGTAACATGTGTCCAGTAGGTGGATCACCTGCGAGCGTTAGAACTGAGGATGGTTGTTCCATAGACTTGCTCATCTTTGCAAAGCGATGTCTATTCCATTATCTTCTAGATCGGAACGTTACTCGTCACTTACTCTCTCTCTCTTCTCGAGCGACGCAGGGAACAAAAAGCAAAACAGAGCGATGTCTTGCTTGGATGGGGGCATTTTGGAGACTCAGACTCAGTACTGGACCAAGACTACTTTCGATGGAAAAAGGCAAAGACTTTCAGGACGTTGTAACATTAGGGTGGCTGAAGACGGAAAATGGCTCCCTTTCGACCGATCTTCCAACAAAGCCCCGCTACAAAAACACATCCCAAGGATGCTGTGGAGGAGAGCTGTCGTCGACGGAAAAGGAAGATGCGCTCACCAAATGAGGCTTGCGCCGGGTGTTCCGTCTTCCCGAGCCCTCCGAGTCCTCCGAGGTGCCCGAGATATCCTTTCTCCGGCATGCGCCGCTCGTGATGACGCTGAAGCACTACCGTCTGCCAGATCTCGATTCGTGAGCACCCCGCGAGCCCAAAGAGTAGATGCATTGATCCAGTGAGGCAATCTACCTGATCTCTACCACCTTAACACAAAGCGAATCTTCAGGAGACCTTCAAGCTGCTATGGCATCGTCAAAATCAGGGTACGTGAGCGACGTATGGAAAGACAGTATATTCGGTAAGCATGAAGGCAGTCTGCATCGCCATGAATTCTCCTCCTGACTGCGGTTCGAAGATGGTAAAGTCGTTTTCTGCACTGGTGGCTCAGGAAGCATATGCAGTGCGCAAGTTCGGGCTCTCGTCCATCTCGGTGCCGATGCTTGCATCGTTGGACGAAATGAGGAGAAGGCCAAGGCGAAGGCAGACGACATCGCCACAGTGAGATCCGGTGCCAAAGTTCTCGGCATTGGGAACGTCGACGTAAGGAGCTCTGCGAACCTGCAGTCCGCTGTAGAGCAGTGCGTGAGAGAGCTTGGACGGATCGACTTCGTGATTGCTGGCGCAGCGGGAAACTTTCTTGCACCGATCCGGTCATTGTCGCCGAACGCCTTCAAAGCCGTTATCGACATTGACGTGCTGGGTTCTTTCAACACCGTGAAAGCTACGTTACCGCATGTCATCGCTTCTGCGAAAGCAGGCGGCGTTGGAGGCCGGTACATCCTGGTCGGAGCAAATATGTTCCAGACTGGGCTCCCTCTGCAGACGCACGTTGGTGCAGCTAAATCTGCCGTCAATGCCCTGTCAAGTCATATGGCTATCGAGCTTGGGCCCTTGGGAGTAACGTCCAACGTGATTGCACCGGGCCCAATTGGAGACACGGTTCGTTGAGTATCCGAACTGAACAAGCCGTGCGTTTGGAGCCTACTAATTTTCGGGCACTATATAGGAGGGCATGGACCGGTTGACGCCAGCGAGCGACGTCGACAAAGCCTCTTCCGCCAAGATCCCACTCGGGAGAATGGGCCGCGTGAGGGACATTGCCGATGCAACCGTATACTTGTTCTCGGACGCCGGTAGCTACGTTAATGGAGACGTGCTCATAGGTAATGCACCCTTCTGTTCAGACAGCCGGTCCCAGCTGACAGCTTATGCGCCCAGTGGATGGCGGAGCGTGGCATACTGGTGGTGGAGCTCCCGGACATACGTTAGCATATCCCGAGTTCCTCATCTCGAAGGAAGAGGTTGGTCGAGCAGTAGTAGGGGCGAGGGAAGCGAAGATGTAGTGTTGTGGTGATTTTAGTATGTGACACATACATTACAAGCCTTAGGGTCGCTATTATCTATTCCCGTCCAAACGACGTGTCTCGGAAAAACAAGCTAGATACACATCCACCAGCAGTTGTCTCAATAGCAACTACCTATGTTCTTACACACTCTGAAGGAATAAGTCCGATCTAGGCCGGATATCACCACACTGTTGCGAAATGCCAAGCTCCTGACGTTACAATTTTGAGCCGCTCGCTCGTCGCTTCGCAGCTTCTTGGTCCCTCAGATGCCGCCTCAAGATCTTCCCAGACGCATTCTTCGGTATCGTATCCACGAACTCTATGCCACCTTCCAACCATTTGTGCCGGGCTTGTCTCGACTTGACGAATCTATAGATGGCCTCCGTAACGCTTTGTCCGTTGTGTTGACCCTCCGATAGGACGACAAAAGCCTTCGGAAGCTCTCCTGCTCGTTGGTCAGGGGTAGCGATGACAGCACAATCTCGGACCGCCGGATGTGTCAGCAGCAGAGCTTCCAGCTCAGCTGGTGCAACTTGCAAACCCTACGTTTTAGGTTAACGTCTGTTGACCTCGTGGAGCGATAAGTTGGAGCTAGCTCACCTTCACCTTAATCAACTCCTTAACACGATCTATGATCCACAAATTCTGGCGATCGCGGCTTGAGGACCTGAACATTGCAATGTCTCCCGTTCTGAACCAACGTTCTCCGCCACGAGTGACGTAGGATTCTTCCGTTGCCTTCTGGTTGTTGTGATAGCCAAGGCTCATGGCCGGAGTCGATATCAGAAGCTCGCCGGGCTGATTCTCGCCTTGGACCTCATCTCCATCGTCTGTCAATAGTCGGCATTTTACGTTGGGAAGTAGACCGCCTGCACTTCCAAGCCATATGTCGTCTTCTGTCGTCCAGCTCGCAGCCGACGTTTCGGTAAGGCCGTACGCTTGGCAGAGGCGCCAGGCTGGATATAGCTGACAGAGCCTTTTTGCCATGTCTTTGGCGAGCGGAGCGGCTGTTGTAATCACTTTGCGGACGGAGCTTAAGTCGTACTTCTGGGCCAGGGAAACCTTTCCTACCAAGTCGATGATAATTGGTGGTACCAAGGGCATCGTCCGCACTCGAAAGTTACCAACAGAAGTCAAGAGCTGGTTGAGATTGTACCGAGGCAGCACGACTACCGAGTCGCCCCGATACACCGCAGCTTGAAAGATGGCGATCATGTATATGTGACTTTGGGGCAGAAGACCGAGCAAGACGTCCTGGAACCCCTGCCCCTGCGCCTTCCTTTCTGGTGTCTCTGCTTCAGTAATCTGCAAGACATTTGCAATAATATTCTGGTGCGAGATTCGGACTCCTTTCTGTATCGGAGGTTAGCCTGTTTACCCGTTGAGAGGTGGACAACACGTACAGGTAGCCCGGAGGTGCCGCTAGAATAGCATAGAAATGCTGTCTGTCGAGCTCCTCTACCCTCTTCCCAACTTAAGGCAGGTACTGGGGGTAGCGTTGCTCCTTCCGTAACAAGCTGCTCGAATGTCGTGAAAGCGTGCTCGCCAGCGTATGGTACGGGGAGATCAAAGACAAATATGCTGTTCAAGGGCATACCGGCTTTGGTTGCAGCCTGACAGGCAGACTGGAGAAGCGGAGCGCATGTAAAGAGGACTTTTGCTCCGGAATCCTCCAGTTGATGGACCAAATCGTCGACAGTGAAGGATGAGCTTGCAGGAGCAGAGACTCCGTTGAGCATATGCACTGCCCAATTCAAGGTCATAACGTCGATCTACGAGCCAGTTGCGTCAATGGATCTATGGCTGAAGCTTTGGGCTGAGCAGCTTACTGTGTTGTAGGTGTACGTTGCAACGACCTTATCCAATTCACTACCTTCCCCCGGACGCCATTTGAGCCTCCCCGCAAGAGCTCGGGCTAGACGTTGCGTCCTAGTCTTCTGCTCGAGCGCGGTGAATGAATGGTGAGTGAGCCCACAGACAAACGGATGTAGCGAGCTTTCCAAGCGTGCTCGACCGTAATTCTCATTCAGCATGAACTCGCTTACTGGTGTAGAATTGAACGATTGATAAAGGGTTTCGCTCGCTTCAAACCGCGAATGGAAAGGCATGTTGACGAGACAAGTCTCTCGAGCTCCTGGGCCAGACGATGATAGAGATCGTATCTGTTCCTCGTGTTGCTCTTGGAAAGAGTGTGCTAGCATCGGAAGGAGAAGAACTGCTTCCGGCTTAGGAGCAAGCCCTATTGATTTGAGATCGCTTGTTTCGTCTACCTTCTGCCAGTCGGCGAATCGCGCACATTGTCGGAGCTCGGACATGGCGTTAGTGAGATAATCTCCGAACAGTCCTATCGACGACCACAAAGAACACACTCTCTGACCCAATGCTTAGTACTAATGAGGGATGCGATTGCGAGCCTACGATGTTTGAATAAGTCGCGGCCGTACTTATTCTCCCTGCTCTCTTTGAACACAGCGGGATCCAGACTTCTTTGCAAGGACATAGCCGCTCTTCGTAGTTGAGATAACTGCCTCTCACCCTCTCGCGCAATGAAGATTTCCTGGACAAGCTTCCACAACGTCATCAACGGCGCTATCCGCGGACCCGAGCAGATAGCCTATGGCTTGAATCCAGTGACCAGTGAGAAGCTTTGGCCAGTTCCGATAGCATCGAGCAAAGATCTTGACCGGGCTGTCGCAGCGGCAAAGGAAGCCTTCCCAGCGTGGGCCAACACCTCCCTAGAGGAGCGCAAAGACATGATCATGACCTACGAAGCAAGAGTTAGAGCAGCACAGGGTGAGCTCATGGATCTGCTTACTCTCGAGGGCGGAAAACCTCGCTCCGTAGCGGCTTTCGAGGTGGACTTCGTTTTGCGATGGTTCAAGTACCATCTGACCCTCGCCTTGGACGAAGAAAAAGTTGAGCTTCAGGATCGTACGCTCGAGACGCGTTATACTCCGCTTGGCGTTGTTGCGGCAATATGCCCTTGGAACTTTCCCCTGGTGTTGACTATAGGGAAGGTTCTACCAGCCCTCCTCACTGGATGTTGTGTCATCGTCAAGCCGTCGCCGTTTACGCCTTACACGACTTTGAAGATAGTCGAGATGGCTCTCGACATCTTCCCTCCTGGCGTGTTCCAAGGGTTGAACGGAGACGACTCGCTTGGTCCTGCTATGGTGACTCATCCAGACATCGCGAAAATTTCATTCACGGGCTCCGTTCCCACTGGGATGAAAATCATGGAGCAATCAGGGTCAACGTTGAAAAGGATCACGCTCGAGCTGTAAGTGTAAGATGTTGGCATGAACGATTGTCTTCCACTAACGCGCTCCTGATGCAGTGGCGGTAACGATGCTGCAATCATTCTTCCCGACGTCGACATATCGAAGGTCGCCAAGCAGATCGTGTCTAGCGCTTTGTTGAACGCGGGCCAGATGTGTGTTGCCACTAAGCGCGTATACATTCACACATCGATCTATGAACGCTTCGTCGCTGCTGCAGTAGACGCAATGCAAGAGGTCGTCGCTGGTCATCCGGATTCGCGAGAGGCAACCATAGGACCTATTCAGAACAAGCCGCAATACGATCGAGTCATCGCGTTGCTCGAGGATTGTAAGACCCATGGCTACACCTTGAGAGCTGGAAAACAAATAGCCGAGAATCTGGAAGGAGGGCTATTTGTGCAGCCCACGCTTGTCGACAATCCCCCTGATTCCTCCCGTGTGGTGGTAGAGGAAGCATTTGGTAACTCTATTATGCTTAGCCATTACTGTTTGAAAGCTTGCTGATCGGTCGCATCTCGAACAGGTCCTATCTTTCCCACCTTGAAATGGACGGATACAGAAGAGCTCTTGGCTCGTGTTAACGCAACAGAAACCGGCCTCGGGGCGTCTGTGTGGAGCTGTAACGTTGAGAGTGCGTCTGCCATTGCTCGAAGGCTAGAAGTCGGTAGCGTGTGGATCAACATGATTGAAACTCCCATTCCCGATGCGTACTTTAGCGGGCACAAACGAAGTGGTATCGGCGGAGAGTGGGGCAGGCACGGCTGGAGAGCATATTGCAACGCGCAGGTCATACATACAATGAAGTCCAAAGGATCAAGACTTTGAACTACTGAGAGGATAAGGAAATAGTAGAACGGTACATGAAATTTTTTCAAGCTTGATTACAGTCGCGCACAATGGCTTTAGTACTGTATCGCGCACATTCATCAGGTGCAGCGAAAGCCGTCGAAACCGTTCGTTAATCCAGCTACATTTTGCTTTGCCGTCCGCTTCTCTTCGCCGGACAACTGTCAGCTTTCGCTTCCCCGAGATTGAATGGAGCACACTGACATGCAAGCCCTTCCATCTTCATGTTCATCCTGCGGAGAGGCTCTCCATTGACGAAGCGTTCACTGACTGCATGCCACGCATCAAACAGCGCTACAATCTTCCGGTCCCTCGTTCCCTCATTGTGCAGTCTCTTACTCACCATCATGCTGTCTCCATCACGTTCGTCCAAAACACCTAGCAAATATTCGTGTACAGCATGATGGAAGCCGTCTTTCGGAAAGATCTGGTTCACCATTCCCATCTGCTTTAGCTCCCCAACGGATACTTCGCCTCCAAGAATCAGCAGCTCGTCGGCGCGATGAGCGCCTAGGCTCATAGCCCAATCTATTGCGCTTCCATTCTCGGTAATCAGTCCCAGTTCCGAAAATGTTACTTGCAGCCACGCGCCTCCCGCAGCATAAAACAAATCGCAAATGCCCTGAAACCACGCCGCGCTTGCGCCGACTGACGGACCGTTCATAGCGAGGACAAGCACTTTGCGATGATCGATCATGGAGAGAGCAAGCTCAGCTCCTTCGGCAAAATGTCGTGCCCGGTAAACTTTCTTCTCCCCGTCATTCCGGAAGCCCGACTGCATACTCGAAAGGGCTGTTGTGAGACGACATGTAAGCGGAGCTGGAACCGTGACAGAGCAGGCAAAAACCTTCCTTCCCCTGTGATGACAGTAAATGTCGTGCCGGGGTGGGAGTCTAGGTCTCTCAAGGCTGAGATTGTTTCTGAGATCATACTGCCGCCAAAAGAGTTCAGCTGCTTTGGGCGGTTGAACTACACTCACAGCCGGTCAGCTCGAGAGAAACATGTTATGGTCTTGGGATCCTTGCTTTGATGGTCCCAATTCCGTCCTTTACCGCAATTGTGATATCGTCATAGTAGGCGAGGGCTATGCCATAGGTTCGATAGACTTACAAGGCTCCTTACAATGTAGTGTAGAATCTGTGTCTTGAAGTCTGGAACGCGGAACTGACAACTATGCACCTAATGCCGCTGTGTACTTTTCACCGTGACGCTCCAATTGACACTTCATCTGCTTTACGACTAGCATCATAGCACCATGAAAACATAAGCCAGGACATCCTCTGGTTCCTGCTTTTCCAGTGCTCCACCTGGAAAGAATGAGTTCTCCGCTTCGGCACCCCATGAGTTGCTCATCCCGTCCCGGACCTCGGACCGCGGACCGCGGACCTCGGTGGCTCGGAGCTTATAAGTGCTCGTTTTGCTTCTCGCGAACACAACGAACGGCCACCCTTACTTCCTAGCTCCGGGGTGCCGAGGGAAGCGAACGTTTTCGCGATGTCTGCACAGCAGGAGCAAGCCAACGAGTTACTGAAGAACTTCGGCCGGAGACCGAGGGTTCGCGCTTGCTATCCATGCGCCAAGCGCAAAATCCGGTGCCATGGTAAGTCATTCTTCCAAGAACGGCCATTAGATGCATGCCTGAGAACAGAGTCTTGCAGGAGGCGAGCCGTGCTCCACGTGCGCGAAACGGGGACATCCGGAAATTTGCTTCTACACTGGTGAACAGACTAGACGAACTCGTGCCGCTCAGAAGGCCATTGCGAGAGCATCTATCTCCGATTCTGAGATGTCCACGCAGCTCGGCATTGGCATAGGTAATGTTCAAGTCAGTGGACCTAGCCAACACGACGGCGGTCCGCAAAGCTTACAGGTCAGCCATTCCAACGGCGGCAGCCCGGTGAACATCCAACAACGTCACGATGGGAACCGCTCTACTGGCTCAGCTTCATCGGCACAGTCCAGACACCATACTGTAATGGGTAGTTTATCAGCGGCATCGTTTGTCCGGAACAGCTTGGGTCCCCCAAACGAACACCTGTCACACGACATTAGACTTGGCCTTGGGCTACAGAACATCTTACCGAGCGGCCTCGCCAAATTGTCAACATCGCAGAGCATTCCTGCGTCTTCCGAATTACTTGAAATCAGCCCGAACAGACGTGAAGTCTTGAGGTGTGTCCCACTGTTAGCCTGAACTCGACCTGTCCCAAGCTCCAGCCTAGCTCACCATGCTTTAGATTCCTACAACCGCTTCGTACATACGTCTTGCCTTTCTACCCCCTCGTATCTGACGAAGACGATTTTGAGCTTTCTTTATACAGCTTTCTTGAAGATGTGGAAGGCCAAATGGCGAGCAAAGCAGGTGATGATAAGGTCCTCCTCACCCAGGGCCGATCTGCGGAAGCCGGATTATTTCTCGCTCTCCTAGCAGTGGGCATTCAGTTCGCTGACTTACCGAACGACGAACGAGAAGACAAGGCCTACAATTTGAGTACGTTTGGAGCCGTAAAATGCCGTTCCAGGTCTTCTGATCAAGTATTACAGTTGAGCGATCTGTTGCCTGTCTTCGCCTTTCCGACTTCCTCCTGAAGCCGGGCGTAGAGATTGTGCAGACCCTGGTCGTGCTTGGAACATATCTTCAGAATGCGGGCCAGTCAGACGGAGCATGGTCATTATTGGGTTTAACACATCGTCTTGCCCGGTCTCTCGGCTTGCATAGTCCTAATAGTGGAGATGAACATTTCCTCTGGTAAGTGTCGAACGTGTGGAATTCGGAAAGCTCTCGTTTGATGAGAGAAGGAGGCTGACAAACAATATCCGTACCGTAGGAAATCCATACTTTGGCAGGACTGCCTACTCTCATTGCGCTTCGACCGAAAACCGATGCAAACTGAGAGGTCGCCGGTTCTGACGTGGCATCACTCCAGCGAGACTATAAGCCGATACTTTGACTGCATGCACGCCATAGTGGATACCTGCCGAGCTTATCTTCTGCTGCCGGAGGCTGAACGATGTAGCGCGCCGTTGATGCTACAGCAGACTCGCAATGTCGACCGGATAATGGAGAGAGCTGCGCCACGTCTGAGATGCGTGGACAACTGCTCGAGCCTTCAGCAACGTTTGGAGCTCCTTGCGCTGCGAATGCACTCCTCTTTCTTGCTTGCAGAAATTTGCCGTCCATTTCTGCTAGGCAACAGTGCGGATCCTCGTTTACATGATCATAGCTATGGCCTTGACCAGCGAGGACTGTCCAGCATGATGGATACTGTGGAAGCTTATCTGGACATGTTAGGGCTCAGTCTCCTGCCGCTGCGGAATTGGTCTTTAACACATGAAGCGCTCACTTGCGCGTGTGTTTTGACAGTTTGTAGATCGTCTCGATCGATGCAGAGCGTTCAGAGCCTTTTAGGAAGGGTATACAAGCTTCTCGAGGCCGAACTCGCGGACGGCGGGGATCAACTTCAGGGCAAGTGGGGCCTGCAACAAGGCACGAGACTGCTAAGACTGCTTCATACTTCCCAGAGTGAGATGAAAAGGAGAGGAAGCGCTGAGGACGGTGGCGTATATCCTGCTTATGCTACCGCAGCGACCGATCAGATGCCTCGCGGGACAACTCAGCCGCAGTACAATATTGGAGGAGACGGCCCTCCGAGCTCTCACTTCGAATACACCGATGGGCTCATAGGTGACTTTGGGGCCGGGATAGATTTGACAGGGTACGACCAGTCTTTGTCGTCGATCTTTGACTTCTCGACAAACATGTTTAATTACCCTGACAACCCTTTCTCGGGAGATCTGCCTATGATGAATACCGACACTTCACAGGGACACACCGAGTGAGAGACTACACAGTTAGAGCAACCTAGGGGAAGTAAATCCAGATGGGATCCAAAAAATTCACAGGCCGAATGTTCTCAATATCTCGGTCGGTATAGGTACCGCTGTTGCTGAAAACTGTAAGATTGCGGAGAGAGTTAGCAAGGAGAATCCAATTGTGGATAGCATTACGTCATTCTTTAGTAATTTCATGTAGGTCATCGCAACCTTCGCAGACGGAGCAACGAGCTAGGTAGAAGTAAAATGGGCATAGACAACACCTTTAATTGTTCGATGACGGAGGGACCCTACAGTTGAGGCTTACCGTTAGCTGATCCATCAAACCCCCACGAACTCAAAATCTTGATGTAAAGGTTGTTCGTAGCGAGCAAAAGGAAGAGCGAGCGAGCCCACGACCAGTTAGCAAACAACTAGCGTCGAAGCTATATACAAGCCGAGGCAAGGCACGAAGGACGCGAAGGACGGCAGATCCTACGGGCTTCGGCGGGAGCTTTAGTAGGTGTGCCTTTCTCCCTCGATAATGCCGTTGTAGGGCTACGAATTTCATGTCGCCGAACTCTTATCTCTTCTTGCCCGATTGCCGAAGCCCCGGGGGCCCGTCCCAAGTAGATCAGGCTTACGTGGACGATGCTTGTGCCGTGTAGTGAGGATGATGTATCGCATATACGAGAGCGAGTGTGAGTGTGGTAAAAGTTATATATGATCGGAGAGATCCGCCAATGAAGATTTCCGCCCGTAGTTCTCAAGCACTCCTCTCTCGGTTGCGAGCTCTATCACTCCCTACACCGTATGTACGACTGATTACCTCGACTTCAACATGAAGCTCACCCTGACACCACTTGGCTCTTTCCTTATAAACGCTATCGCATTTCGAGCCTCTATTGTCCACACGCTACCTCAATACGGCGACTCGTACGATGTGGTCATTGTCGGTGGTGGTCTTTCTGGCCTAGCTGCCGCTAAGACACTCCAAGAAGCCAACAAGTCCGTGCTGATACTGGAGGCTCGCGACCGCGTCGGCGGCCGTGTCGAGAACTTCTACCTAGACTATGGTGGCATCACAGAGCTCGGAGCTGCTCTCGTAGGACCAACTCAAGATCACGTCTTGGCCCTGGCCGACGATCTGGAGTTAGAGACGTTCCTGGAGTACGACTCGGGCCTGAATCTGGCCTTCAGCGGCGAGCAGAAACAGACATACTCTGCAAGCGGCAGTGCCTTGCCCTCTCTTGACGCAAATTCGACGATTCAGCTCGTCGGCGCTATTGCATCGCTGGACATCTTCGCAGCGAGTATCGATGTCAATGCACCGTGGAACTATCCAAATGCTAGCTTGTGGGACTCCATGACACTGCAGAGCTGGCTAGACAGCACCGTCACGTCTGAAAGTGTCCTGTCTTTCTTCGACGTGGGCATTGCTGCAGTGTTCTCTGCGAAGCCAGGAGAGCTATCGTTGCTATACACTCTAGCCTACATTGCCGCCGCCGGCAACCAGACCGCGATGGGTACGCTCGAGCGTCTGCTAGGAGTGAATGACGGCGCACAGGAGCGAAGAATAACTGGCGGCACTGGCCTGCTATGCACGGGTCTGGCACGAAAAACCGGGTGGGAACACATCAAGCTCGGCGCTGCTGTGCATTCAGTCACCCAATCGAGCACAGACATCTATCTCGTTAGCGCCGATACACTTGCTGTGGCGGGCAGGAACGTCGTCGTCGCAATGTCGCCGCCGCTAGCGGCCCGCATTCGATACGATCCCATACTTCCGGCGCGGAGAGACCAGCTCACACAGCGAATGTTCATGGGCAGCTTGGGGAAAGCTACCGCGATTTACCGGACTCCTTTCTGGCGTACTGCAAACCTATCCGGCCAGGTTGTTTCGGACAAAGGTTACGCCCGCACAACATTCGATGTCTCCCCTGCCGATGCCTCGTACGGAGCAATTCTCGGCTTCATCGAGGCAGACAAAATGCGCGTTTTGGACAACGCCACGGAGGCAGAGATACAGGATTTGATCAACAGTGACTATGTCCGGTATTTCGGACCTCAGGCCGCGAATGCAATACAGTGGGTCTTCAAGCGCTGGGACAACAGCTTATATTCTCGTGGTGGGCCGGTCGTAGTTGCTGGGCCCGGGACGCTTACAGGCTATGGCGATGCTTTGAGGAAGTCTTGGGGTGGCATCCATTGGGCAGGAACGGAGACAAGTCCGTACTGGACGGGGTATATGGACGGTGCAATTCGATCCGGTGAACGGGCCGCGAACGAGATTCTGGGAATCGCTTGAAGCCCGCATTTGAGCTTTCCAGCATCAGAAAGGGTGTCTAGCTGAGCGAGTCCGAGTGTAAAAGCAGTACGAGGCATCGACAATCTGATTGTCGTGCGAACAAATTGCCCGCATGCCATCAGAAGTCCGAGCAGCCGCAATCTCTCCAAGCACCGGTTCGCTCCCCTTTATGCAAACATTGGAAGTTTTGCTCGCTGAGACTAATCTATGCGGGATTCTAATTGACATCAGCCTCTCGACTCTCGTGTAACTGCAACGCACTTGAGTCCAAAAGGTCAGAGAAGCTGTACCATGCCAACTCTGAGCCCCCACTCTTTCAACGGAGGTCGATCAGCGCTCGATGGATCAGAGGGAAGATCAAGCATCAAGACCCTTTGGATATGCCTTCCCTCCCAGTTTTGCTTTTCTTTGTGGCTAGGATCCCCTGTCGCTCGGAAACCGTCCTCATCAACGTTGATGTGCAACGGCTCTCGCCCTATCTCCGCAAATCCTAAGCGCTCGTAAACTCGTTGCGAGTAATCAGCTGCGGCATCGAGAAATACAGGTTTATGAGGCAAGGACTCTTTGTGCTGCTCGATCTGCCATTGGAGTAAAGCCGCTGAGTATCCGTTTCCCGCGTGGGCTGGGTCTGTGGCTATGATCTGTACGAACGCTCCCTCACATTGGCGGTAACCAAGAGGGGAGAGAGAACGTGCGTATAGTCTGCTCAGTGAGTCCTCATACTGCCAGAAATGGTAGAGGCCCCTGACTCCAAACCTGGACCAAGCGCGCAACCACCCCGACCAGAAGAGCGAGGAGAGAGTCGGTCGCACGTTAGGAGGCAGCCAGCAGATTACAGCGGCCGGTTGATCACTGTCCGGGGGTATCGCTGCGGCGACTAGTCCACCAATGTTGCGCACAAATCTGATGATAGCGAGGTAGAACTCCAGACGACTTGACTCTTTAGGCTCTAGATCCTCATCCGGCGAAGGTGTGGACGCAATCTTTCGAAGTGGTGACACCAAGTCCTGCCACCAATTTACTTCCCTATGGACATTAGCCATGTCCCTCGCGCACACTGTCCGACAATCAACTTACCATGCTGAGCAAAACGCGTTGTAAAGGATTCGAGCCAGCAATTCATCCTCGCTGTTGTGTGTGAGCCGGAAAGAGGCCATTAACTTACTCAAGCGTCTAGCCTTCTATAAGCACGTCAGCCGATAAATGCACGCTACGTCTAACGATGGTACGAGAACACTGGAAGTGACGGCGTATAGCACTACCTACATTTTCAGTCAAGAGAAACTCAGGCGTGAAACAGGAATGCTTTTTGTAAGCGAACGATTACAACAATAACTTATATGAAGCGCTTCGAGTAAGTCAACTTTATGTCTCCGAAGGTTGCACAGTCATACGATACGACCTAACCAATCGCATCAAGCAGAAGTGCTGCTCCTGTACCCCTCACCCAAGAGATTGCTCAATGTTGTGCCGAGATGTTCTTGGCGAGCATGTCGGCGCATGTCAGTCTTTCATCTGACCGCAACTGTTTTGGCTCTGGTGAGCCTCCATTTAGCTTCAATCGACTTTGGCTCGAATATTAAACCCTGGTTGTGAAAGGAAGGTGCGTGCACGCGCCGTTTTCTCTTCAGCCCCAGGACGCTACCATGGTTTTGTAGCGCCATGCCTGGCCAGACACAGCATTAGCAACAACCTTGGCCCCAAGTATGGAACGAAGGATTCGAGAGTAACGTAACCTTGGGATTAGCAAACCCGCACGCTACGGATATTGCGGATGTCGCCGAATAGATCAGGTCTAACTGGACAATAGTTAAGAGGCAGAAGCACAGGATGTGCGTAAAGTCGCGCATCCAGTGCTCGTGCCGTATCGTGCCCGTTGTCGGAGACATAAGTTTGTTGGCCACGTGCTGCAAGAAGTCAAATAGGAAGAGCAGGATGAAAGTACGACATGCCCGTTTCGTCGCAAAGATGCGTGGGTGAGAATCGTCTTGGCGAGCGATGTTCTTGACCTCCCAATTCCATCCGATGCCTCGAAAATTGCTAAGAAGAAGTACCGACCAGATTAATTTTTCCACGCTAAAGGCTGCCATGTCTTTCACGTCCTCCGCTCCACGTGTTACTCTCCACAACACAGCTTCGGGTGGTTGGTTATGGAGAAACTTCTCGACTGTGAAAAGCCACGGGATCCGGGCAAAGCACCACACCTGTGTGCGGTTCCCTTGTGCTACAAGAGTGAAGAACGTCGCCAGACAGCAAAGAAACGCGAGTATGACATGTCTTCGAATTCGGAAGTCTGGTAGCAGAAACGTACCGATAAGTATAGATTCGAAAGCTCCCGCCAGTACTAGTGATTTAGCAAAGACCATTGCATGATTGCGCCTCTACTTAGTTTGAGTAGTAGATGATAGGTACGCGGAATACGGCGCGGGGTAGGTTGTGGCGCCTTTTGTGGCGCCTTTTATCTTACAGGAGTTATGGAAGTACCGTGTCGTCTACCCTCTCGTGCTGCCGAGCTAAATGGGGAGGGGACAAGGTTGAGAGGGGTTCCCTCGTTTATACAGTCGTTTCTCGAACTCAGCAATGACTGTTGGCCCTTTGGTAGATCTATCACTTTTGACTGTATTCTTACCATCAAGCAAACCTTTGCACGCTAAACGTGTCAAATGAAGAACACGGTCCGTAGGTATACTTAACAATCCGAATATGGTATTTGCAAAGAGCGCGAGATGTACTCTGCAGCATAGCTAAGTGCAGATTTGCGGAGCCGGTAAAGGCCCGGCGAACGATCGTAACGAATGT
>JAWDJX010000154.1:0-19931 GCA_033117895.1 Extremus antarcticus | reverse complement strand
TTTTTTAAAGCTTATAATTAGCGTAATCTAAGAGTTATCGAGGGTAGATAAAAGCTTAAAATCGTGCGCCAGGTGAGCGAACCTTCTATTGCAGTTAGTCCAAAATTGACCTTCATCAGCGGTGCCAAGGCAAAGTATGCGATATCCGAGTTGTCGACGTTCCCGGCGTTACGCAACCACCCAGCAGGCCGAGTGTGACCGACGCTGCTGGCGCATACGTACCGACGTTGGACCAATCCCAGTCGATATCTCTCGTCCTGGCTTGGGCCAAGACGAGGTATGCGCCAAATGCGATGCGCCCATGATTCGTCGTTGCAGTGCCTTTTGCTCTCATCGCATTGCAAGATTATGAATGCGACATGCCATTCAAGTCTCCAATGCTCAAAGTAGCCCAAGATGAAAGGTATAAGAACAGCGCAGGTGCCCGTGTCTTGTCGTTGGAGGACATACCCACGATACCACAACGCCAGCGCCCACAAGCATCTTCTTCAGACTCATTAGCGCAGCCCGTTCGCTCTGCACCGTTCTCTCCCGTCCCTCGCCCTTTAAGCCACCGAAATGACTCCTCTGCCACCACACAGCGTGTGGTTCTACATCCCAAACAAGGGCGCCGCAGCCTCTTTCTCCGGCATATTCGGTCTGCTTGCCATCGGCATGGTCTTTCGAGCCTGGGAAGGTGGACTGCGCAAGTTCTACCTGGTCGAGCTAGTAGGCATAAGCTGGGAGGTCGCCGGATTTGCTGTGCGTGCTGTAGCGCACGATAACATTACCGATGTGGTAGGTATACCTGCGGTGGTAACGCTTCGTAGTCGCTGACTCCTCGCAACAGAGCCTCTTCGCGGCACCTCAATCACTCATCGTCTTGGCCCCGCTGTGGATTGCGGGAGGCATCTACCTCGTCAGCAGTCGCATGGTCAATGCTGCTTCCAATGCTGCTTCTGGAGAGCGTCTTATTCTGCGCATGCCTGTGCGCTGGCTCACTCCGATCTTCGTCACCTGCGACATCGTTACGCTTCTCATCCAGGTTACAGGGACATCGGTCGCTGCATCGCAAAACTGGGAGGGGTCACCGGCGACAATTGGCTCCAACATTCTCATTGCTGGTCTTGCAGCACAGACAGCTGCTCTCGCAGTCTTCATCTCGGTGATCAGCAGCTTTGCTGGGAGCCGTTTGTATGTCGGGCTTCGAGGATAACCGAGATGGGTCGTGGGCTTGCGTTCAGCTTTCATTAGCAGCGTCATGATCTTCGTAAGCGTTGTCTCGCTCGCCTCTCGTCCTATCATCTGACATTCTCTGCAGCTCAGATGCATGTACCGCCTCATTGAGCATGCAACCGGTATACAATACCTCTTCACCCACGAGTGGAACTTCTATGTGTTCGAGGCGTGGCCATTGGTGTCCTTGTCGCAGTATACCCACCGCACTACATCGCGGGTGCCAATGCCACAAGGACCAAGCGTTCGATCCATGTCGAGGACGCATGAAATGAGACAAGTGCCTTCGGCAAGGAGAGCTTGTACCAGGGGTATACGGATTGGCTGGAGCTTTAGCTGGCGGTGAGGTCATCTCGAGACAGTGTTCCCGAGGAAGGGGTATCGGCTAGGGCTGTGTGAGCAACGCGTGTTTGAAACGACTGGAGAGGTGTTGAAAGTACCTCAAGACTGTGATAGCATAGCCTAGAAAGACTTGTGACAAATCTTCACAGCGTCTTGAACAAAGCTTAGTGGCCACTCTAGCAGCTTTTCAGATCCCGCATCAACGCGTGGAATAGCTTGCAAGGCGTCGAGCGAGCCGCGTGCTCGTGAATCATCCTGTCCTCGAGTCGGCGCATGTTCGATAAGCCACGGGCGCACGAGCTTTTCGAGTGCTAGGAAGTGTGCTTGTAGAGCGAAGCCAGCTGTGTTGAAAGGGTTGACGAGATGAGAAAACTCCTCTGAGCTCATATCTGTAAAGGTGTTCCAGATATCCACGAAGCTTGCGTAGGCTATGACAGGTGCATCAATATTATCCAGCATAGACTGCATTAGTGCCAATATCTTCGCTTCAACAGATGTAAGGGTGCAACGCTCGACAATCGCCCTGAGACTGAGCCTGGCGGCTGTGATTTGCTCGCTGTCTGGTAACGCCGGTGCAGACTCCAAGCGCCCCCGCATAGCCTGGAGGTGGTCATGATGGCTGACAGATTGGCCGCCGTTAGGGAAAAGAAGCGAGCTGTGCCCAGATTGCATGATTTGTGCCGAAAGAGACGCGCATCCACGGACCAGGACCAGAAACTGACTTATAGGGTCACCCAAGTACGATGCACAGAATGTTAGAGCATACGCAGTGGCCAGCTGAGCGTTAAGTCGGGTCTCGTTGCCTTTTCCGTTTGCAAGAGTACCGGCGGCCCCGTTCTGGAAGTTCGTCAAACCGTGAAGTGCGCGCGCTCGGTGTCGTTCGACTGTCTGCCTGGGATCCAGATCCGTTCTCGCATGTAGATGTGATGCTCCCAAGGCCATGATAGCGAGCATCAGGAACTCATGCTGCTGGGCGATAATGGGAATCTCGTTCTGCCATGCCTTTTCCGCATCCATAGGCAGACGAGGTAAACTGGCAGTCATGTAGTTGTGAAAGAAGCGCATGTCGCTCAAGCTGAATTCGCCGCTGTAAGAAGAGGTACTTCTGATGTTTGCTGTGAATGCCATCGCCTTGCTCTCTGGGTACACGCATTGCAAGCCAGCTTTGGCGCAACTTGAGCATCGAGGTCTGCTTTCGCAGCACTGGAGGTGGTTTAGTTTGCCGTCCAAGATCGGATGGCAAGGAACACTGACCTTAATCTTGCGGCCTTTGCAAGCAAAGCATCCTTCCCGAGATTTTCGATGTGCTTTAATACGTCTCTCAACCGGACGTGTCTCAGGAAGACGAGGCTCGATCTCGACATCCTGATTGCTTGGCACCGGACCGGCGTTGTAGGACATATTTGAACTTGACTGAAAGCCACGGTCATAAAGCAGTATAACAAAATGGAACTGTGACAACGGTACGGAGTATTGAGTGGATCCATTTCCTGCAGCGAAAACCGCCGCCAGGCAACAACAACCGCCCAATCCGGAAGTTAGACTACACGCCATCGTGGCTCGGCAAGTAGCTTGGCCTGTGGTCTAGCGTGTAACCAACAGCAAAGATATCACCCTCTTGTAGTACATCATGCATTCCTTACCACGAAGTCTTTCCCGACATACTGTCTCCTCTTTCACCACACCGAAAACTCCCCCGCAGCTCTGGTCTATCAAGCCAACGGCGCACTAGCCGTAGCATAAGGCACAGCAGCCACACTATTCACATCAACATACGCCTGCAACCTCCCCTCCTTATCCTCACCCATCCTCTTCGCCCAGATCCCCATATCCTTCATGAAAGCATCAGCATTATCCTGCTGGCTCAGATCAATCGGCTCATGGTCGTTGCTAATCTGCTGCATGTGTGTGCCCGCAGCAACCAACTGAACACCAAAGTCGTTCTCGTCGAAGAGCATCTTGATCGCTCCTTGCACCTTCCCAGAAAGGAGGTCGTTTGGCAGCCGTGGCTCCTGACAGGTCGGCCTGGCGATCCCGACGCCGTCGACAGTGGACAGGGCGTCGACCATTGCGACGACGGTCTTGAAGCCGCCGGTAACGTAGACCTTCGTCTTCGACAAAGCTGGTGCAATCATTTCCGCGAATTCCATGAAGAAGGATTCGCGCTTCTTGGTGCTCTCGCGCTCGTACAAAGTGTAGTCGAATGCGAGTTTCTGGTACGTGCCGCCGCTGAGCTCGACGTAATCGAAGCCATTGGTCTCGAGGATGGAACACAGTTCACGAGCTTCCTCGGTCTGTAATCCAGACTCCTGAAATTCGACACTGTTGAGCTTGATGCCGATGCTGAAGTCCGGTTTGGTGCGGCAACGGATCTCGTTGGCGATTTCGACGATAACACGAGCGCGGTTCTCGAGGCTGCCGCCGTACTTGTCTGTGCGGTGGTTGGTGGTTGGGGAGATGAATTGGGCTAGGAGGTAGCCGTGGGCTGGAAACATTTAGCATCGTAGCCACATATTTGTTGGTAGGAGCACAGACTTACCTCCATGCAGCTGAATCCCATCGTACCCAGCTTTCTCCAGATACTCTGCCGCATGAGCAAAGCCATCCACAACCCCATCAATATCCTCCTGCGTTGCCGCCCTCGGCTTCGCAAACGTCATCCCCATCATCTCACCCTCCAGTTGCACCGCACTCGCACTAATCGGATGCATTTGGATCCTATCGCTAACCTGCCGGCCAGGATGACTGACCTGCCCAACCATCAAACTGCCGCCTTTCTTTCCCTCTGTCGCCATCGCCTTGAAGCTCTCAAACCTCTCTCCCTCAAAAGACGATCCGCGAGGAATGACCGGGTTGCCAGCTGCTTCCAGGTGCTCAGGGTCGATCAAGATGTTGCCGGTCAGGATGACGCCGTATCCACCTTCGCCCCAGCGCTTGTAGAGGTTGATCAGTTCTTTGGAGGGCACACCGCGGGATTGAACGTCGGTGGGGGACCAGGAGGAGATGCGCTCGGTCATGGCGCCCTTCATGAAGCGGTTGGGTGCTGTGCGGCCGCTGAACTCGAACTTGAGAGGCTTGCCCAATGGAGCTGGGTCGGCCTTTGAGGAGGGCCAGCGATTCGGAGGAGCCATTGCGAGAAGTGATTGAGATGAAGATGGTGGCAAAGGTTATTATTTGTTTGAGAGATGCTTGATCAATGGGAGACAGGACACGAGAGTCTTGATGTCTGATACTTATACCCTGCTTAGAAATATACTTAACCTACCTACGTGCCACGACTCAGGATACTGCATTATAAATCGAAGGCCCTTCAATGTGGATATACCTTCTAGCGGGTATTGAAAACCGCTAGAAGCTCATAATGCATTGAGGGTGGAGGGCCGAGGTCACCATTCGCGTTCTACGAGGTGCTGTCGAACTCAAGGTCGACGAGAGTTGATTGACACACGAAGCGGCCGCTTTGAATCCTTCAGAACATTGTCGCTGATGTGCGAATATGGATGTTGGAGTGTGAAGGCAGATGGAAAGTCAGCACGAAGCATGCGCCTTCAGCCGGCTCCTGCCGCGACGCGAGAACTCTTGCATGTGACAGCTTTCGTTTGCTTACGACAACTTCATAAGCAGTTGCTGTATTAGAAACTATGAGCGTCGAATGGGATCATGTTGCATCATGTGCGATACTGCCGTTCCGAGAAGTCCGCTAGAAGAAATATCTCCAAACTTCATGCTTTGTCACTGATGAGCTTGTTTACTCAACAGAGCAAGCTGTGAGATCGATTGGCTCGATACCATGGGACGTTGGTGACTACTGACGGGTTGCCGCCGGCGAGCTTTCGGCGAGTGAGCGAGGGCCAAAACTGCGGTGAAGGCATCATTACTCAAATACCGACTTGTCCCTTGATCTCCATGGAGTGTAGAGTCATCGCATCGACGACTGTGAGTTGCTATACTAGGTATACCCTGAGTGCAGATGGTCACGCAGGGAACTGCGAGCTCTTCCTCGAAGAAGGTGTTCCTTATTCCCATGAGTCGAATTACAGGCTGCCTCCACCACGAAGCAGTCCTGTCCCAGCGCCACGCAATGCATCGCCTTCTATCAACACATGCCATATATTACACCTCAGTCAACATCCCTCCCCACCTCACCGTCCCATGCCCATCCCACCCTGCTGCGCCATCGCGGCATTCTGCTCCTGAAACCTCTCCCCTAACCTCTCCGAGCTCTTCAAGAACTTATCCACACACCGCATCACGCAGCCTTCCTCCTTGCCGATCAAGCTCTTCGAGGTGAAGTCGGTCACGCAGTCGTTGAAGCATCGTTGGACTAGGTTGGAGTACATCTAAGAATACATCCCGGTCAGTGTCCTGGAGTGCGATGGATGGTTACGAGGGGTTAAAAGGTACATTCATGAAGTCCTTCATCTGCTTCTTCTCCATACGACCCTGCAGCTCGCGCTGCTCCGCCGCTGTGAGCCTGGGTGATGACGAATGTTAGCTGCTATTCTTGTATTGCGTCGGTGGTCGTGTGACTTACTGGTCCATGCCGCTCATGATTGCTGTCGTATGGCGGAGTCGGTAGATGTGTGGTCTGGAAGGTGTGCTGGCGCGTGCGGGAGTGTATGATGGCAAGCGTGTTTCAGGAGCTGTCGAGAGGTCTTGATAAGGTAATATTTGATGGCTTGTACCTATATCAAACACCTTGAAAGCTCGAGTAGTTTCGGTTGCTGCCGCTGCTCCCGTTGATCCCTGCATGTGCCAACGAAGAAGGTAAAGTCTAGAGTTGGCAGGCACACATCCTTGACCTCGAATCTGCAGTGACAACTTTACTTCTATTCGGTTTTGTCCTCTTCCAACATAATAGCAGCACGTCATCGTGCTATCCAAACAAGGTCAACCAGGTTAGCAAGTGCATTCGAGGAAAGTCAGCGTCTCTAAAAATAGGCTCAACCATTACTGCGTGACCGTTCCCGAGTTCGTTGTTCGTCGATGGTGTGTACAAAGCCTGAAACGCAGCCTGAATGTTCCACCACACCAATCCCCCGGCCGCACAGCCTCATGTGCTCTCGTGGCCTCGAACCGATGTCATGCCAGACGACAGCCGTGTCAGAGCCGCAATATCAACATCATCATCTGCAGTCAGGGCGCACGTTTTAGCGAGAATTAACTAATCTGGCACACTCCACTCCCGCCATCGCTCGCCGCCGCCGCTGCCGCCAAGCAACAGGAGCTTTCGCAGATCAGCGGCTCTGGTGTCGCTGCTTGTCGCCTGTCGCAAGCACACCACTCGCACACCTTTCACCCGTCTATACCCACCGCGCATATCTTTGCCTTACCAGGACGTCCGCATTGCTCTAGAATCGTCCGGAGTCACGGGACATTGCAGCCGCAAGCGTGCAGCATATTCAGCCATCGTCCGAGGCTCGCGCGGTGCTGCAACCCTGTCGCGACGGAAAAAGCGTCTCGAACTTCTGCTCCGTCGAACATTCTGTAATTCCGACCTCAGGTCAAGTCAAGCGCAGCAAACGACCGCCGCCGAAGCACAGGCACACGCGAACCGGTCGCGTAATACAGCGGGGAGGTCCCTTTGCTTTCCGCCTTGCTCTGCACCTGCCTCGCTCGCCGCCAACGCATCGCCAGATCGCGAAAACGGCCTCCGGACCACGCAACGGCCTTGCACGACGCCGCTTGATGCTGTAGTAGCATGGCGCACGTGGGCGCTCCGACCGCCCAGGCTGCGTACACCGGACCCAGATCCGCCGCATCGTCGACGCAGCCTCTGGTACAGCCACCTCCGCACAACGAACGCTCGGAGCAGAAACGAAACCTCGCCACGTGGTGGAACCAGTTCAAGAGGAGTGATAAGAAGCCGCAGGAGCAACAAGGTGCGTGAACGTTTTCGTGTTACAGTTGCGGCGGGGTATGCCTTGTGCTGCCCTGCTGAGCGCATATACCTCCGAAGTAGAGCTTGCGGGCGGCGCCCTTGGGACCACAGTGTCACGGCTTGGAAGGAGCTATCCTCGTCTTGCTATCTCTCCTTTCTTCAGGATACATCGCTGCCGACCAGCGCTAACACTAAATTACAGCATACCAAGGTATCTTCGGCGTGCCGTTGCAGGATAGCATCCGATATGCGAACGTCGCCATCAGCCTGTTCAACGATGCGGGCGAGAGCTACATATACGGCTACGTGCCAATCGTGGTGGCGAAATGCGGTGTATACCTAAAGGAGAAAGGTTAGTCACACTACACGCACCGTTGTATACACGATTCAACGTGACTGACACGATACAGCAACCGATGTCGAGGGTATCTTTCGTCTTGCAGGCAGCGAGAAGCGCATCAAAGAGCTCAAGGTCCAGTTCGACTCACCCGACAGATATGGCAAAGGACTCGACTGGACCGGCTACACCGTACACGATGCGGCCAACATTCTTCGGAGATATTTCAACCAGCTTCCAGAACCAATAATACCCCTCGACTTTTACCACCGCTTTCGAGACCCTTTGCGAAATCACCAAGCACAAGCTGTTGGCGAACTCGAAGCTCAAAGTCCGAGTGTGGGCCACTTCGATCATAATGCTACCATCAGACGGTTCCAGGGCCTCATCACTGAGCTACCACCGCTCAACCGGCAGTTGTTGCTATACATCTTGGATCTACTGGCAGTCTTCGCAAGCAAGTCGGACCTCAACAAGATGACGACTGCAAACTTGTCGGCAATCTTCCAGCCCGGGATACTCAGTCATCCACAGCACGACATGGCCCCACCAGAGTACCGACTCAGCCAGGATGTTCTCATCTTTCTGATCGAAAACCAGGACAGCTTCCTCATAGGAATGCAGGGCACAGCTGCGGATTCTGAAACGGTTAGAGATGTGCAAAGTGGGAGCCCGGGGAAGTCACCGGCAACACCAACAACGCCTGGGAGATCCAAGACCATCATTGGCCGGTCAGGCTCGAACGCGAGTGTTGGTGCTGAGAGCGTTGGCAAGTTTGGTAGCATCCGACGGAACATGTCGCTTTCTAGCAGCAAGCGAAGCAAAAGATCTGATGGTGGACCAACTATGGTGGCTGGAGTCATTGTTGATCCTGCAACACCGTCGAGTGGAGTGCACCGCAGCAACACCGTGCCATCGCGGAGAGGCGGCAGCAATGCTGCATCTCCTCGTTTCCCACAGAAGAGCTCAGATCCATCAACACCCAGTCCTGGCAACTCGTCCATCGTCGCCGTTGATGCCAACAGACAACGACAGGAATCTCTGCAGAGCACACCAATTGTTTCTTCGGCGCCTCCATTCCCAGCTGCGCCAGACGTCACTTCAGCGTCCTCCAGCGAAGCAACCACGCCATTGGCACGAGTCGGAAGCGATGCACCGTCGTCACTCAGTCGCGAGTACCAGACGCCTAAGAAGGACACAACGCCACTCCTGTCACCACCACCAGGAAGTGGCGATCGCAAGACAGAACGATCAGCTTCTGGCACACCATCGACTACTTCTGGCCGTGCACTGTTGGATATCTTCAAGCAATCACCGGGCAGTGATAGCGATGGTCGGAAGCCGAACAAGCTGCAGAAGAAGCGGATTCCGGGGTCCGCATTGTCGAGTGCACAATCGTCGAATCAATCTCTGCCGCATGACGGCGGATATGATGCTCCTCAACGATCGCCAATCACCTCTACCTTTCCTACCACAGCTACGGTCATCGCTGGAAGCAGACCCTTCGAGAAGGCAGAATACTCGCCCGCCCAAAGCGCGCCGACCGGGACTGCAGTTCAAGCACCGCAGAAAGCGCCGCGGAGGATTTCTGGTGACAACACGCTTCGCCCTACGATTTCACCAGCTCAGTCCTTCAACTCAACAGCCGAGTCAGACGCTGATATGGTTGGCGACGATCTTCCCAAAGACCAGTTGCAACAGCCAGAAAAGGAGAAAAAGCGACACCGATGGCGCTTCTCGCGCCCCCAGAACACACCGAGCTCACCAGGCTCAAGCTCCACGAACCCGCTTGGCACAATGTCCGCCCAAGATCAGACAACATCACGATCTACCATCGGCAGCGGCAGCGCCCAACCACGTCGGAGTTTTCAAGAACCGCAGCCACTTTCGCCACAAGTACAACCCTCTGATCCCGGCCCTGGTACACCGTTCGGTAGCCCTCCAATGCCGCCAACGCAGCCGATCGACCCGGTCTTCTCCGACTCTGAGCGTGAGAAGAAAGGGGGCCCGATGTCGTGGCTTCGTGGCAAATTCAAGGATGGCAAAGAAAGAGAGTCTGAGAAACGGGCGCGGAGTCCGGAGAGAAATCGTGGGAGCAGGCAGGATCTTGGTGTGCACAATGAGCCTTTGCCGACGAGGGGCAAGAGTTTCGAGCAGCAGCGGGTAGGGCCTGGATCAGGAGCGGCGGGCGCGGCTGGCCAAGCTATGTCATCGCAAGCACAAGGAGGTGTGGGCTCTACTGGGGTGAATCCACATGCTGTTACGGCGGCTCAGGCGGCATTGGGATATTCTGATTTACCCGCGACAAACACGAGCCCGAAACTGGGGACGGGGAGTCCGACTTCTGGTGCACCGACGACGAAAACGAGCGCCACTCCTATGGCGAATACTCCTACGTTCACTGGGGCTACCTCCACTCCGATGGCAGGGCCGACAATACCTTCTACCATTCCCGAGAAGACCTCGAGTCCGGACGTCGCAGCACCACCGCCTGTCGTACCAATGGCTGGAGGCCACAGACCTGAGATTGGCAGTGACGCGGACGACGCGGGCATGGAGAGTCAGCGGGCAGAGAGCCAGCGGACGGAGGGCTCGGGGGTCCCTGAGCGATCGGACAGGCTGCCAGGGAGGTTTGAAGAGTCGACTTGAGCGAGGCACAATAGCGTGCAGTTTCACCTGTGGCATAGTATGTACGTACGCATTCGCATTGGAGGGCTATGGGATAAGGGCATGGATGGGGAGGAGAAGGGAAGATTACTATAGTGTGAACGTTGTAATATTTGTTTCCTCTACTCCTTCTCGTTCTGCTAGTTAATGAATAGCGATTCTGTCCATGTTTGAGGTGCTTGGCAGGGTATGAGTCTAGGCTTTATATTCACATGATATCGACCGGGATCTTGGTTCCCAACGTCGCTTGGGTGGATCGGGAGCTGCAACCAGGAATAGAAGCTTAGGCCCACCTATAAGTCCCCCGCGGACGTGGATGCGGGATGTGTATTTATCCATTAGCATGCATCTGCTTCGAAGAGTCTTGTATATGATTACTCCGTAGACACGCGCAGTTTGGGGTATGGCTGGACTCCCTTGGTTTGGTAGACGTTGTTCAAGACGCTGTTCAAGGTCGACTCCTTCAAAATCTGAACGATCGGGTCGTCCTCCGCGGGATCCAGCATGACGGAAAGCGTTGGAGCACAGAACGTCCGGAGGGCCGAGGGTCGTCGTCACTGGCGGAGACCTGCACGGTCTTTCGATACTTTGCCAACCGGTATTTTGGTGGCCGTGTATAGGGCATCGAAATTACTATAGTCTTCGCTGGCGAGGCTGGCCGACAGACTGAATAGCATTGGAAAAAGCTCTTGTAGCATATCGTCCTGTCATACCAATCCAGCCATTGGCCCCCGAAGTGCGAAAACAGACGCCTGAAACGGCTAGAAGGTCGATCTGCGGCGGCGGCGAGGGTCGTGCTCACACAAGCTTCGTCTCTCCACTACTACCTACGCGGCTTGACATCCCAGCCCGACCCTATAGCGTTTTATAGCCTTGCCGTTTCTTCCACACGCATTTCTCACGCCTCGACTTCAGCTGTTTCTTCTCTCTCATCGTCCCCCCTGTGTATATCTCTGTGCAGCGTTTCACATTCGTTTTGTCATCTTGGATCTGCATCTTGAAGGAGCCGCGATCGCTGCCGGGAACATCGTCGTATAGGGCCAGCCACACAACGGTAGGTGGCTTACCGCGCGAGAAGGTGCGATCGGGATACCGTGACGGTATGTCGGTGAACTGGCTGCTGGCCTGATACAGCTTCTATACGTTTTACTTCAATACTGATAGATTGTTCCATTAGACGTACACTGCAATTCCCATTACCCTCAACATCTCTACCGACTATACCAATGGGCCACTCCAGAATGCCGTCCCTCCGCTCCCTCCTCCTCCTCGGCCTACCATGCGCCTCAATATGCGCCGCACACCCACATCAACACTCTCAACCCGAATCAGAAGACTCAGACCTGATGAGCCTTAATGATATCGTCAATCTACTTCCCGAAGAATCTGTCAAGTCCGCCCTGCACAACAACCTGGCACCCAAGTATCGGGAAGGTGTTTTCGAGCACGGCAAGGAGGCCATCGAGGCTATCCACCATGACGACCCGCAGTTGGCGACGAAGTTGGTGGATGCGGCGTTGCATGAGCAGATTGAGAGGGGAGATTTGAGGAAGAGGCAGAACAATGGCACGCAGTCGGATTCCACTACGGCTCCCACGGAGGGCTCGACGACGACCGTGATTACGACGACGAGTAGTAAGGTTGTGGTCAGCGATTCGACGACAAGTACGATTGTCATCACGGACACGACTACGCAGGTCACCTCCAACAATGGCGGCGGCGCGACAACTACTACCGCGGACGGAGGCAGCGGAACTACGACGGCAAACGGTGGCAGTGGAACTACGACCGATGGCAGCGGGAGTGGCAGTGGCACCACATCAGACAGCGGCAACGGCAATGGTGGAAGCTCAGCAACGCAGACCGGCGTTATCGTACCGGTCACACAGACAACCACCAACGGCAACGGCGACACCGTCACGCAAACTACCTCGGCGTTCCAGGCCACCGCAGCAACAAGCACCGTCGTCGCCGTCACGACCACCAACCACAACGGCCACGAGGTCACCACCTCCCAGACCGTGCCCGCGGCTCTCGTAACCACCACGAATGCCCGCGGCGACACCATTACGTCCGCCTCCCCGCTGTCCACGGTCCAAGTACACGGAGGCACTATTGTCGGCGGATCGCCTGGCAACGGCAACGGCAACGGATATTCAGGTATTTACACCACAACTGACAAACAAGGCCACGAGGTCGTGCTGTCTGGAACCAGAGCTGGCCAAGTCATCACCACTACCGACGCGAAAGGACAAACTGTCGTCATGACTTTCCATCCCAACGGCGGCGAGGTCAGCCAGATCGTCGTCAGGACTACGAATTTACCTGGCGGTGGGCAGTCGACCATTACCTCCTACGCCGTGGCGGGTGGAGCGACTGGTGCTGCGGGCAAGACGACTGGTAAGCCTGGTTTGCAGTCGGGTTTCGCGGCGCCAACAGGCAGACTTGTCGGTGAGATGGCAGCTTTGGTCGGTGGTGCTGTGGGTGTTGCTGCTGTGTTGTTATAGCGCAACGTGTAACTGGGACGGATCCGGGATGGGCTGTATATATGTATATGCGTTGACGATGTTATGGCTGTCCTCTTTGACGAACACGAAGGCACTGGGGAGTGGCTAGGGAAAAGGGAAGGGGTGTTCATAGTCATCACTATCATAATCGTATTCAAAGTGGCCGTATGCACGACACTGCATCGAACTTCCAACTCGCGCTGCTGTCCCATCAGTCCGGACAGAAAATCTGTAGTAGGTATCTGCGCACCCAGTTACGACCAGTGATACCTGCCATGCACTCCATCCACATCGGCGTATATTTGTCGATCGTGATTGCATACAGCAATGCCAAGGTGTAGATATTGGCACATCGTCAGCCAAGCAAGCCGCAGGTGAAACCTGCTTCACGAAACGGCGAGCTTGCGTCAACAGGGAATAAGTTTGTAGGACTTGCCACTTCACTGCCTCGAAGATCATCAGACTCATCAATTCAAAAGCGCGAAACGTCTTTGAGACTCGAACACAGCATTCGTCAACACTCGACAATTCATTCAACCTTCGATTCATTCAGGCGCGACAGCACCTACCACAACAACAAAGAAACCACATCATCAAACCAGATCATCAGCATGCCTTTCCTCTACCACAAGCGCATTGGCGGCAAGCATGCCAGTACGGCTCTCATTCATCTTCCTCGCGCTTCTCTCTCTTCCACTTCCCGCTAACATATCTTTCTAGGCACGGGCGTCACAGTTGACCGCCATGGCGCCCACAAGTCACCGTGGAGATTCAGCCTGGGCAGGTTCAGTTGCTTCAGATAGGGACGAGTAAGTCCTGCCTTCACTAGATAACATGCACTATGCATTGTAGGAGCCCGAAGCTAATGGCTAAAGTAGTGGCGACGACCGAGAGCACCGAAGGTGGTGGTGATTAGGTGATTAGGTGATGAGGATGTTGAGCCCGGGAGCTGTGAAGGGAGAGGGATAGATGCGGTTTGAGCGAGCGTGATGGGAGCGATGGCGTTGGATTCCTCCTACCTACCCACTTGAAGGGTGGTACTGTTTTGGGGCGGTTACTATGATACCTAAGTTTCATTTGACGGACCTGCGATGCACCTTTTTCCACTGCTACAAGAACCGTGTATGAGTGATTTGACGAGTACAGTATGTCGTGGACACGGAGTACTATCACATGGAGCTATCCTCCTAAGGAGGTAGTAACCGAGACCTAACGACTATACCCGTATAGCGAAAGAACGAGTAGTATATCGGAGCTATAGCGATCTACGATTACCTCCGCGTAGCTATAAGGGCACGGGATACGGCTATATAGAATACTACTAACGTAGCCTCTTAGCGTACCGCTAGCGTATATCCTACGCTACGCTCCCTCTTTACGAAAGGGTAGAGATTAGTCTTACTACGTTCTAACCTTTTAGAACTATAGTATCTATACGTTACTATATATTTTCTATAGCTTATTAGCTAATAGTAGCCTACGCTCCTTACCTAGAGCTATATCGCCTACCTTAGACGGTATACAAGCGAATAATTACTATAGCTATAGGAGGACCTATACTACTAATAGTCTATTAAGAATTTACGGACGTATTCTCTAGCGCTAAGGCTAGAAAGCTAGTAGAGTACTCTAGTAACGACTACGCTATCGACCTCGAGGAAGGTAAATCGCCTCCTTAAATACCTATTTATAACCTATTATAAAGGGAGCTTAGGATCCTCTAAGAATACCTCGATATCGCGTTAGTAAAGGGCTAGATCTAGCTAAGTAAGTTCCTAAGCAGAGTACCTATCCTCTTCGTTCTAAAGAAGGATAGCGAGATAAGGCTCTATATTAATTATAGAGGGCTAAATAAGATTACTATTAAGAATTACTATCTGCTACTATTAATAGGAGAGCTCCTAAAGCGGCTTAGTACCTCCGTAGTATTTAGTAAGCTTAACCTCTACTACGCGTATTACTATATACGTATTTAGGAGGGTAATAAATAGAAAACGGCGTTTAAGACTAGATATAGCTTATTTAAATACCTCGTTATATCCTTTAGACTTACTAATACCCTTACGACGTTCTAAGCCTATATTTATAAGGCTTTAGGTAACCTAGTAGATACTATCTACGTTATATACCTAATAGTATAGAGCTATAGTAAGTAAATTCTCTCGTTAGTTTAGTACTTTAAGAATCGATTATATAGACTCTAGTTCGGCGGTATATTAAGCAAGTAGGGGTAGCGTTCGAAAGAACGTATTCTAAGAACGTTCTCTTATAGTAAGAGAATACTAAATAATAAGACCTACTATAGTAATATAAGGAACGTAAGAGAGGGAAGCGGGTAGTAATTAAGGGTAAGTTTGTCTTTAATACGTAAGAAATCCTCGAAGTTGTTGAGAAAGCCGAAGTAGAAGCGTCGACGTCGAAGGTAGAACGTATACGCGCTAAGAGACGTATAACTCCTTAAATTAAGGACAATATAGAGGAAGGTTAAAAGGATTAGGATACTAAATCTAAGTCGGACTTTATTGTTATTACGTTGCGTAGATAGATTAGTATTTGATTACTCGAAATTCGTGTCTCGCTTCCCTATTATTGACGTTATCTAATTCCCTAAAAACAAGTCGACTCGGATCATCCGCTTTCTCACTGCTACGCCGCAAAAATCAGCCCAAATAGTACCGACCCGCCCTTCTCATCCCCAATCTCCCCCCAAAATCCCTCCAAATCTGCCTACCGCTTCCATGACCTGTTCCTCTACTAGGGTATTACTGCCTTCTCTTCTCCTCTACCCTCACATGTCGTATCTTCTATCGCCCTTGTGTAGCTGTACGTGTCCTTAGTGTCCCTGTCCCTACGGTTGGGCCCACGTAGCGCTGTCCGCGCTCCTACTGCCCCTAGGCTCTCTCCCTAATCTTTGAGACGAACCAAAGCGATTGGCGCCCTAGTATCGCTATACTTCATCTTCAGCTCCACAATTCTAGAAGCTACTATGAAATCCCGAAGACGTGGGAAACCATAATTACGTGCGTTTAAATCTGGAGAGATCTTGACAAGATAGTCACCAACTTCGGCTAGGTTTACGAAGTCGTCGTCGTAAGTGCTGCTGCTAATGATAGCAAGCTTCAAACCGTTGAGTGCGGTTTGGTCGAGCGGTCTTCGCGTAGGCTCTATACGAGTGGCGTTCTGGTTGTGAAAAGGCAACGTTCCTGGCTGCGGACTGCTTGGAATCCTAGGCCCGGTTGGAGGTGATTTCAGCATGCTCTGTAGTTTGCCAGGCTCTATAGCTGCAGTGCTAAGTAACGGTCCTGAGGTTGTCTGGGATGTTGGTATTGCAAACTCGTCTTTCTCGTCTGCTTGCATAGGCATCGCATCGAGGTAAACGAACTCGTTGCATGCAGCGATGAATGCTCTGTGCGTGTTGTTTCTGTTTCCAAAGCCGTATACAGAAATGCCTTGTTCGCGGATTCTTGCTGCAAGACGCGTAAAATCGCTATCGCTCGAAACGAGACAGAAGCTGGAGAAGCGGCCAGTGTATAGAAGGTCCATGGCATCGATGATCATCGCCCCGTCAGTAGCGTTCTTGCCGGTCGTGTACGCAAATTGCTGGATTGGCACAATGGAATGCTCTAATAGACATTCCCTCCAGCTCTTCATTTGAGGGCTTGTCCAGTCTCCATATATGCGCCTTACACTAGCAGTTCCGTAGTTCGCCACTTCAGTCATCAGTCCTGCAATGATCCTAGAAGGAACATTGTCGGCGTCGATTAAAACGGCGAGGTGATCACCAGCGACAAGATCCTTCATCATATAGGACTGCGAAATGAGGCTGTCAGAAGCTTTATTGGACTATCCGGGCATCCGGGAGTTAAGTAAACCGGTGTTCTTATTCAAGCCAGGTCCCTTAACTTTGCCTCGAACAGCCTGTGTGTCCACGAATTTACGCCTCGCCCCTACGAGACGGGTTGGGAAGTCTGAGCTCGACGTCACGCCATTCGAAGAACTCTTGGCGCGATCTTAGCTGGTGTGGGGTTCTGAACATCCTTGCTGCTAGGCTCTAGTGAGGCGCAACTGCACTTTCTTAACTTCAATGTGATCCATGGCTTAGTTGCGCACCTCACTACTACCTTGCCGCCTTTGACGATATCACCTGTCCGCCACAACAGTACATTTGCCAGCTTCCCCATGATAACGTGTTTGGCTTTGTGCTTCAATATTCTCATAGTGACCCCGCTGTACCTCGTTGCATAGGCTGCACCTGAGCTGCAGCCACAAGCGACTTTTCACATCCGCCGGAGCTCCAACTCCCAATCACGGCAATGTATGAAATGCGACCGGTGAGCTCGGACAGAATCCAGATCCCGACAGTCGCACCTATAGCCGCTACCGTCACCATCCTCACCTAATGGAAATTGTTGTAAGGACTTCCTCATATGCCGTAGTGCACCTTGCAGCCTGTAGGGATAGGCAGACACTAGCTAATGCCTACTGCTGCCTAGAGGGAATCAGTCTATATAGAGGACAGTTATTACTAGTAGATAGAAGAATAAGTAAGTAGTGTCTAACTAAATCACCTAATCGCACAATAGAAATATATAGAGAGGGTAGTCCGTAATTGTCGTTTACTAATATTTAACTTATCTTTAATATATATATTATAGTAGTCGGGTACCTAAGGCTATATCTAGCCGTATAAACTAAGCGTAAGACTAACTCTCGCTAGGCTATATAATTACGTAAAAGCTCTATATACTTAGGTTAGGTAGCGAGCTAATATCGATAATTGGACTAGTAGGAATATATCTATATAATAAACGATTCGAGGCATTTATTACGGGTTCGATTTTAGGCCTTTACGCTAGACTCGACTATATACTAGCTATCTAATAAAGTAGTAACTTCGCCTTCTAGAAATAGTAGCGTTTGATCGTTAGGTAAAGCGCTTTAGGGTAGGTAGGATATATAGCCGAAACGTACTTAACCTTAAATTTAGGCTCGCTAAGTATCGAGATTAGGTAGGATCGATATTAGATAGTCTAAAAGAGGAGTATAAAAATATTATATTACGCGCTAAGTAGGGAACGTAGGAAGGCTATATATAAGCTACGATTTTCGACCTATATAGTCTAATATATAACGGCGGTAGACTAGTTAAGCTAACTAATACTATAAGGCTAGCTCTAGGGGAATAGTATCTAGTAGGGTACGCGTTTCGGCTATAGGAAGCTACTTAAGGTTTAACCTAACCTAACTAAACTATTATATTAGCTAGGTTTAGATTAGTCTAACCTACCCTATACTAGACCTATTACTTAGTACGTAATACGACGTAACCTTATCTTAGCTAGGCTTTAGGTAAGGTCTAGTCGCGCTATAATAGTAAGAGAAGTAAGCGACGAGTATTAGTATTTATATACTATAATAGGCGTCTAAGAAAAAGTA
The DNA here is from genome assembly GCA_033117895.1 of Extremus antarcticus. Classification (NCBI taxonomy): domain Eukaryota; kingdom Fungi; phylum Ascomycota; class Dothideomycetes; order Mycosphaerellales; family Extremaceae; genus Extremus; species Extremus antarcticus. The sequence continues at coordinate 1,546 of JAWDJX010000154.1, read as the reverse complement.
AGTCGTACTATTATAATCTAATCGAGGTTCTACCCTATACTAAGATATATCGTACGGTCTATATTATTCCTCTACTAGGCCTCTATTTACTAAGGGCTTAGTATAGTAGTTAGTACTTTATTTGCCTTATCTCTAAGTACGATAGTATATCCTCGGAAGTTTTACTACTATCTATTATCCTTATATATAGTATTACGTAGCTAATCGTTACTTACCGCTATTAGTTAATATTACGTACTTAAAAGGTACTACGATATTCTACTATTAACGTAGTCTATATAGAAGCGAGCTACTTTAGGTAAAGAGCTAGTCTTACGTATTTCTATATTATATTTATAGTACTTTATATACTTACTACCTATTACTAATTATACCTACCTACTAGCTCGTTACCTATAAGTTACGTTAGGTAAGTACGAAGTAGACGACTACTATAGTTTAAGCCGCTTAACTAGTCTTTTATTCGTCGATAAGATATCGTTAATAGTATTTACTATTCGTACGATCTTTCTATTACGATCCTATAAGGTAGTAGTATTACGTAAGTACTTTTTTAAAGAGTAGCTAGTAGTAGGTATTTAGGTAAGATAACTCGAATATACTATAAATAGTTATAGACCTTTTAGTAAGATTATAATATAAGTTAAATATAAGTATATTAAAGATATCCTTAGTTCCTATATACCTAAGTAATTATAGGTTACTTTATAGTACTCTCCTACTCTATCCTATAGAGCAAGTATAGAGTATAGAGTAAGTTAGCTACTCTATCGTCTTAGCTAAAGCCGTAATTATAGAGTAGTCCTTATTCTACCCTAGACCTACGTATCTTGTATTATACTCGTAATACTATCCCCCTTCTAGTCTAGCTTGTCCCGAGCTATATAGCTAGGTTTCCCTTATCTTATTATCCGTTATTCGTACATCTTCTTACAATACTAAAAGAGTCGAACCCTTCTAGTACTATCCGTCGAAAACGCCTAGCCAAATTTATTACCTCTAAGGGAGAAGTAATAGTTCTAAAATATAGTACCTACGTATATTATTACTAGGTATATCGGGTTCATTTACGCTCTAGTAAATATAGTAAGTATCTAGGTCGTAATTAGAGGTACGACGTCTAGATTACTTAGTTAGAGTTTTTACGTCTTCGTTCTAAGAAAGAGAAGCTTAATTAAGGAATAAAAGACGCTCGATTAACGTAAGATTCCCTATTCGTAGAGCTTAAGAAGTTATAGACGGCACTACGTACTACTTAAGCTTATAAGGAACGTTTACGATAATAGCGCGATCTATTAGACTATCGTACTATAGAGGTAATTACTATCGAAGACTATAGTATTCGGGAATAGGAAGCTAAGGAGGTAGCTACTAATTCCTTATTATTCGAGGGTCCTTTAGAAGGCCTTACCCTAAATCTAGATCCTTACGCGTAGAGCGTACTAAAAGGATATCTAGATTCCTTCTAAGATTTTCCCCTAATTCTAGAGACTACTAAATCTCTACCTAAAATTGTAGCTAGTAGCTCTAGAGGGGCCTAGCGTTC
>JAWDJX010000153.1:0-10847 GCA_033117895.1 Extremus antarcticus | reverse complement strand
GTCTGGGGTTGTGTCGTCGTCTGGCGAGGCTTCGTCGTCTGGTGAGACTTCGTCGTCTGGCGAGGCTTCGTCGTCTGGGGTTGTGTCGTCGTCTGGCGAGGCTTCGCCGTCTGGCGAGGCTTCGTCGTCTGGGGTTGTGTCGTCGTCTGGCGAGGCTTCGTCGTCTGGTGAGACTTCGTCGTCTGGCGAGGCTTCGTCGTCTGGTGAGACTTCGTCGTCTGGCAAAGCTTCGTCGTCTGGGGTTGTGTCGTCGTCTGGCGAGGATGTCGTCTAGCGAGCGCTAGCTACCGTTGTAGTCCAACAAGAAACACATGGAAAATGTATGTGACATGAAGCAGTGGAGGGGGCAAGTTTTAGCCAGGGAGAACTTCGACCCCCCGTGGATAGCCAAAAAGATCGCCATTTCACGCTTTTTAGCTAGTTAGCCCATAGTATCAACACGAATTATCCAACTTTTGGCTCAACCATATAATTGTCCTGGCAATTGTAATGTCGATTGATACTTATCCTCAACTAGATCGCCACTTTCAAGGCTATGCTCGAGTCAAGCTGGAAGATGTCAACTTCGACTCTGGTCGCGATCTAGACGGTCAAAATGTAGACCGACTAATCGGTATCTTCCAGCTGCAAGGCTGTGAGCGGGAGAACACGGCCAATGCGATTTCAGTTTTAGTGGAGAAAGGTGCTCTTAGGAACGTACTCACACAGCAGGGTTCGCTTTCGTCGGGTCTCCACTCTATCATCCCTGATCAGCTGCCATTCCTCAACACCAAAGTGTTATGTCTTCAAGGCAAACACAGAATCTGCGCTGCACGAACGCTCCTACGCCATCCTAACCGGTGGTGGACGGCAAAGATTTTCGACGCTGGTAAAGCTTCTCACACTAAAGCAGGATCGCAGACTAATGGCTCCGATAGATCTCCCGCTGTACGCTCAAGAGCATATTCGCCATGAGACGCCCAATGCACTTAAACTCTCGAATGGAGATATCTTCAGGCACCATCTTGCTGCTGAAAGACGGGGTGATAAATCAGCGGATAAATGGTTTGGCATGTTGGCCCCAAATACACAGGGCAGGGTGCGACAGCTGAAGAAGGACGTTGAGCTATTGAATTCATTCTTAGATTTGCTGCCTTTTGCAGGGCTATGGCCCGACTGCGATATGGGACCTTTGACTCGTGAACTACCCATGCGTTGTCGCGAGGTGAGTACTTTCCATCTGCGAATCCAACCCGATATGAGCTGAAAAGAGCTAGGAGCAACACTGCTACTTGCGTTCTATCCACCAGAGATTGACTTATGTCCTGGGACCAGATGTCGATCCGCATTGTCTCGACTTGCAAACAGTGAGATTGTTTGAAGTCCTTATGCCGGCGAACTCATCCTGCGACGCACGCGTGATCCACGAAAGCATGCGCACATTCAAAGCATTCCCACGCGTTCGCAACCCATCCATAAGGAAAGGGCTGCAAGCTCGATTGCTCAGCTGTGAGAGGATACTAACCCTGAAGTCTTTCCACCGCGATACAATTGTGCTGGAAGGTTGTTATCAGCCTCTGCGGCAACTCTTTCCCGTGGAAGAGACTACACTGCAGCGCGCATGTATGATTTCTTTCGAGCATGACCATCGATATTTTCGTGCCAACTACATCGACTTGTGGCTTCATGTTTTGCGTAATCACCCATATCTTTCGGATCACCCCTCTGCCAAGCCAATACAGGACCGGAATGAAGACGAACCCGTCCACTATCTGAAAAGCGAGGCGGAGGTCTCGAAACTCGTTTCATTTGCCGCATCTCGTGGCTTCTGGACCTTCGACATTGGGACCTCGTTACCACGAGACCACGTTCCGATGCAGTCAGAACCTGTGGGCACGAAGCTACCAAAGCTCAGCTGTAAGAAGAGCAACATTCAGCCCAGCAACCGGTCCAGTCGTCCGCGGGCTTGTGACTTCGAACAGGTATGGAAGCATCTGTCTCTTCAGAGTGTATTTGAAGCACAAAAGCAACCTAGTCTGAAGTACCCTACTGCATTTGCGGTGGTCAAAGACATCGTCCGTTGTTTCTGGGGTTCTGTCTCGCCAAGCGAGATTGCCAATCCTGATCGAATGCTGCGAGTTGAACAATATATGGAGCAACATGATGATTTGAGTAGGGCCGCCGATGAGTCACAAGCCTCGTCGAGTCAGGACGGCATTGCTGCAGACTCGGGTCCCATGCAAGGGGTATCTCAGAAACTAGCGACCCTACCTCGTTCCGCATCGTCCAAATACAGCGACTCGGGTCGATTGTCATCAGCTACTACTTTTCCTGGGAAAATTTCTCCCATTAGCGGTGAGTTCTGGGGAGAGAATGACTTCACTGGGTTATATCACAGTCCCATGGATATCTCAAGCACCGAAGACGAAAGTAACGTTCATGATGGTTCTCATCAAGCGAATGCGTTCAACGGAGATATACCGATGAGACTGTCATCCAACACAAGAAGTGATTCGCGAGCGACAAGTGAGGCAGACATCCCAACAACCCCACCGCAGGACGTGGAGTTGGAACAACCAGTAAAAGTCAATAAAGGTCCAGATCGAGCGGAACGAGTTAGGAAAGCAGGACGTCAAGGACTCCCGCAGCGTGTGGAAAAGTCTCAACAATACACACAGAAGAAGAGGTTGAGACAGCAACAGACACGCTTGGAAAGGGCATTGCAGAGGCGTGACGATGATCACGTGCAAACTGTGATGAGGAAGGCCGAGGAGCACATGCGTAGTGCTCATGATGCGGTTGCTCAGGTTCATGACGATAGTTCGGTCAATTATAACCAAACGACCAATAGAGAAGGTATTGATGGTGGTATCAACGACATGGTCAACATCACGACAGATACCATGAGCGATGTCTTCCCCGGAGGTCGAATCAGACCTGCATCAGACTCAGGTTTGGATCTCCATGAACCTGTGCCGACCGTCGAAGCGTCGAGGCTCAGCGAAACACAAGCTGAAACGAGCGAGGAGGGCACTTCTCGTCAGGACAAAAGAAAGCCGATATATCACATTACGAGCTCCGTCCAGAAGGCAGACAACAGTGTCTTGCCGAAAATTCAGGCAACTCAGTCCCACGTCGAGGGGCCAGATGGGGGCCAAGTCAATTGGGATACAGGTAAAAAAGATGGTCCACATTTATCAATGTTTCCAGGCGGCTCCCTCGGTCCATACAACGTGAAGCAGGTGACGACAGAGGCACATTCGAGCTCACAAATTCGAGCGGTATCCAAGAAGAGGCTTCTAGCGAATGAAATTGAGCACGCTGATGTTCATCTAGGGTTTCCGAAGCCCCCGAAACAAGTTCAGCTGAGCAGCTGGACACCGTTCGAAGAGATAGTCGACTCAATACGAAGGATTTGGAAGGACTTGGACCATGCTCGGATCTATGTTACAAGCCCCATCGAAATTGAGGAGTTATCAGCGCAGCAATTGCCGAATCAGCGACTCTGGAGCTGGCCCCGAGGGGATAAAGAGCTGTTTAACAGGCTAATATCGTCACTCCTCGCGAAGAAATTTGGCTTTCAAGTTGTGTCCTCGGATGCACACTCCAAACGACGACAGTATGGCAGCTTGGAACACATGGAGTACTGGAACACATACTTTGGAGATAATAGACCTGGTTACTGGCTTGCAGTCCTAACTCCGTGGCGAACGGCGGGTTCATCACGGGAAAAAGTGAGGAACAAATACAATGATGGAAATTCATGAGCTCGATCATGCGTGACATGGAGGCCCAAGAATTCCTGGAATATAAAATACTTCAGTAGGCAACTCTTAAATCTGAAATGAATTATGACGTACTCTTCAGTGTTCGTTACATGCAACTCGTCAAGTACAACTGCCCTGTTGGGCAGTTGTACTTCATGCGACCGGTTCGTCACCGATTAACGACATGTTCACTTGTATGACTGATAGGTATCGTAGGAGACACTGTCTCAACTTTAGTATAGTGTGGTGTAGTGTGGAGACAGGTTCGGTGGGTGTTCGGTGGGTGTTTCGGATTTTCATGTGACAGCCGATCGTTGCCATCGCCATCGATCCGCTGGCGTCATGGTATGTGTTTGCTGCAGCGGAAGATCCTCAAAACCTTTCCACGCTTCACAGCGTACACATCCCGTAACGTTCATTGTCGTACCGTAATCGAATCTCACACGAACGTCGCACAATCCTCCCACACACACGTACGAATTCTCCCTCACACACACAATCAACCACCACCGATCCACGGTCGCGACAATGTCGGGCCCATATGTGTTCGTACCTAAATTCATCGACAAGGTAGACCTTGCGCCCAACGAAGAATACCAGTGGCCGGAGGAGACTCTGGTGGACATCGGCGAGAATGGCGAGGGGACACTGGTGACCTGCACGCGATGCACGAAGTCGATCTGTCTGGGCCGGTGCTATGAACACTCTGGCCACAAGGCATGCAACTTCTGCTCGGGGCGCAACATTGCCCAGAAGTGATACAGCAGTACTTTTAAAATTCTCTCTAGTCCGTAAGGCTTTCTACTCTAGAAATCTCGTTACTATTCTATACGACCAAACGTATCTCGAGGTGAATTAGACCGAACACGTAAGATACTAAAGACTAAGTAACGGCTATAGCTCTAATTGGAGCTATAAGACGAATCTAGCCTACTAGCTATAGACGAGAAAGTATGTATATACCCTCTACGGGTTTCTTCCTTCGAGTATAGATGTGGAGTTAGCTTAACGTTACCGTATAGTCGCCTTAATAGTACGGCGGAAAAAGGAGAGAGAGAAGTTGAAGAGGGGGGGGGGAGGGGGCAAGCGAAGCCCCCAAACATGCGACGTACAATTTGTAATAGTAGTTATATACCGTAATGAACTTCGGAAATCTTCTGCCTGCTATTCATATACAACTGTATAACAACTTAACGGCAAGCATTTGATGTTCTTAGGCCCACATACCTGGGAGCCATGCGTCCCCAATTCCCTTACCCATCGTCTTCATCCGTGCGGACATCTAATTGTAACAGATCAGCTTGAGATGTGTGGCCGCAATTGTCTCGTTTCAGAGTCAGCGGACAAAGAGCGAATGAGAGATCTTGACAGGGTTTTTCTGTGTCCTCGTTCCCAATGCAGCACATGTCCAATATGTTCCATCGCGCGGCACGCCCGTCCAAAGGCAGGAACTCGAATAATGGTCCTACATTGCAAGTCTGTTTGGCAAGAAGGTGAAGTGGGTACTGGAACGGTGGGAGAAGGTCCGTGTGAACCAGCTAAGCACAATGGGACCGGGTGTTAGGGTGTGGCTGCGATGGATGTGGCGAAGTGGCCAAGGATTTGGGTCTCCCCGACGCATTCTGATTGCCAATGGATTCCGCAGATAGAGAGACGACCAGTAGGTGAGAACAGATCACTACTGCCCGCCATCGGTCCTCACGGGAACGCTGGATCTACGGTTCCTCCAAGCTCAATTGCCGTCAAAAGTAGCCGAGAAGATAGCCTGCCTTGAACGACGCTATTGGTTGGTTCCTGCTTGTCCCGTCGCACACACACGAGCTAAAGGGCTTGTAACGAACAATGAAAGGGTGCAACGAACAATGAAAGGGCGCAGTCGTCGGCAATCAAAGTAGCAAGGCTAGCGCTTAGCAAGAACGACCACAGGGGTTCTCAAGTGAGGTGAATAGCGTGCACTACATCTAGTATGCGCTCACCTATCTTCCTCGACTTCAATTTATGGTTGTTTCGTAAGTAACAGAAAAAACGAAACATGCAACGTAGTCGCGTTCTAAGAATTACAACGATACCGGTCTCGTATACCGGAAGGGGGGGTTTACGTCCGACCCCACGACTTCTAGTGGTGTTCGCGCTATTTACCTGACTTAAGAACCCTTGTGCAACCAAATGAAAGTACAGCAGTGCAGGAAACAAAGCGAAAGCGCAATCTCTTCATTTACCTTATTAACGTTACTTCAAGGACGTATAAAGTCCGGCCTCTCCATGTTAAATGATCATCAGAAACGACAGTAAATGGAGTCCGCTCCCGGTCTTCGAGTTCCGCCCCTGCAGCCGCCGGACGCACACAATGGCCGGGGAACGGACGACCTAAACGTCATCAAATCCAAGGCCGGCAAGGCAGGACGCCCAGTCCTTCAATCATTGGATGCGATGCCCGAATGGTTCCGACGTGAATCTAACCCGTCGAAATTACATAGCTATCGGCCCATATCAGGCTCGGCTCGCGCTTCGTTCTCCAGTTGGTCGTATATCCACAACGGGTTGGAGAAAGCAATGGAATCGGCGCCAGTGACCCGGAGTATCTGGTGGCGAGGTACTGCTGAATATACTACATGCCGAGCAGGAAGAACATCGCCGGGATTTTTCTGGTGTGAACCTTTGCCACGCAACATCTACTGGTCTGTGGTTAGTCAATCTTCATATGCACAGTTTTGTTTTTTTTTCGTCTCAGACTTAGTACTTGAGTCTAACACTATTCTCTCCTTGGTTGACAGATTGGAGTTTGCGGGACGCCGACCGTCTTCGTGACAATGCAAAAGTATCGCCTTTTCCGAGCATTGATGTTCGTGGCGACTGGCTTGTGCGGTGCTGCTCCCTTAGTCCATGGACTCAATGTGTTTGGCATGTCGCAGATGATGAGAAAAGCTTTCCCCTACACTCTGGCAAAAGCAGGCTGCCTTCTATCTGGGACTTCGTTTTATGCAGTAACTCTCCAGATCTCGCACACAAGAGAGAGATTGACCTTGACACACGTTGTTTTAAGACCAGGTTTCCCGAAAGTCGATATTGGCACATTCGACCTATGGGGCTCCCACTCCATTTTTCACGTCCTAGTAGTATGCGCCGCGGTCGTCCAGTTGATAGGGTATCTGGATGCCTTCGACTATGCTCACGCAAATCTTACTTGTTCGCCTCTCTGAACTATGTGTACACGTCGATTATGGAGCATCTAGCCGTTGTGACGAGCTTGTAGACACAGACTGTACGATAGTAAAGAGAAGGATTTGATCTAATGGCTATAGGCTATGTCTATTACTTGTCATGACTTTGCTGTATACAACAACGCCTTGCACAAACCCGCTTGTTTTACGTCCCAAAATGTGTGTATCAATACTAACGGAATGTTAATTCTCTTCACCGCATTAGTGCAGTTATCTTTAGGTCACGAAAGAAGAGATCGCAGTAAGGAGTCGAGTACGATACGGATTCATAATGTCGTAGCTCTCACGCTTGGAGATTTCCAAAGTCTGTATAACATTGTGTCGTTGTCGCGGTTCCTCCATTATTTTCGTTTTTTGATGTATTCCGAAGCTCTGAGCGTTTCACTGTGAGTAGAGCTAGACTAGACATTTATTTGATAGTTTGCACAGTGGCAGCTTTGCGCAGGGACAGCATGTCTCCGTCCAAAACAACGGGGAGATACGTTCCGACCCAACATAATACGCAAGAAGTTCTCGAAAGATGATGAAAATTCTGTCTCCGCCGGATACCAAGCATGGGAGCTCAGTCTTCATGAGTGAGGACCTGCCTTATTGGCTCGTCGTCTCAGAGTCTGGACCCTCTGTGCTACAAAGTAGGTGCACGGCGCCATGTTGGAGGATGGCGGAGAACGGCGGAAATTGCGCCAAGGTGACGACCACGGCTGAATCAGGAGGCTGTAGAAGCAAACGACAACTTCGTTGCTGTTAGAGACAGTGAAATAATTGAAGCTGCCGACCAGGGAGGCGATTGGGCGGCGCTGGCCAGATTTCTACTCGTCAAGCATAGTGTACAGTATAAGCTTTCATTGTGGCAGGGGTTCCCGTGTAGAGCAAGGACAGAGACGGGAGCCACTACAGATGGTTAGCTAAGGTCTGAACACAGGGGTAACTGCGACACTTACATTTTGTAGTAAGCATGGTTCTTCTTGTCTCCCAGTGCGGCCTTGAGATTGGCTACGAAATCCTGTATTTCTTCGATCCGCCACTGCAACACCTTGGTGAGTAGGAAAAGAGCCCAACCTTCGCACCCTTGGAGACAGTAGTGGTAGTTCCATTTGCCGACTTCCTTCCGAAGCTACACAACATCAGCTCCGTCATTCCCAGTCACTGTTAGACCACAAGCGGATCTATCGAAGAACGGAAGATCAGCCAAAAGAGACTGACGTACCTTATCTTTTGCCCACCCACCAATTGGTATCTTATACTATACCTGTTGCATATCCTCGAAACCGGCATCCTGGATTAATCTCGACATGCGAGTGAGGACATTGAATGTCTTTCCTGTCATCTCTCTAGCGTCAAATAACGTCTTGCTCCACTGAGCCATGAGATGGTCATCGCCGACCGTGCCGTCGTCACTAATGAACGAGAGGTCCATATCGAGGTGCTGGATCCAGCCGCCTGGGGTCATGTGCTCGTAGGCCTGTCTGTACAAAGCGGGCCAGTCTTTTATGCTACCCAGGAGACAGCGAATATGCACGAAGTCGAAATGACTGTCTGGGAATGTCCACGCCAATTCCGCATCATCGATACTGAAAAAACAATTCGGTCGAACCCAGGATGGCTGAGTGGGGCTGAGGTCTGTCGTTACACGAAGGATCAGCAGAGTCCAAGACATGTGGAGGTCCTCGTCGGCCGCATTTACCTATGCCATTCACCATGACACGAGGCCAGGCTTCGGCGAAGTCCATGGCCCAGATACCTGTGCCACAACCAATGTCCAGTACTCGAAACGGAGTCGAGATATTGTCGTGGGCGGCCGATGTCGTGGGCGAGAGGACTAAAGGCGCATGGTACAGACGGTAGTCGAACAATACAGCCAGCATGTGGTGGCCTATGTCCAGTTGTTCGTTCTGTTGGTCATCGTTAGGACACCAGTAGTTGTTTTGGCCTGAGCGATATTTGTGCTATATGTGCCCCAGGAAATCAGTAGTCCGTTCGATAGCGTCCGGCGGTAACTTACATATGTCCTGCCATACTCTTCTCTATGACGAAGAAAAGTTGAGGCAAGCGATATAGTGTCACTCTGTCTGCAATCCGTTTAGTCCAGCACGAATCGTCCGACCACACCGCATGCGAAAAATTAAAAGCATGCTTACGCATCGTCGGCTCCCAGAGCGGAATCATGATCCTGATCATGGCCGTGTTCTCCTGCCGGAATCTAATAGCGTCGAGGATAAATATGAGCAGACGAACACTACCAGTGCTTCGGCTGCAGATGACATGCATGAGCTCGACTAGACTCTTTGTCTGAAAGAAGGAAGCTGCTCAACGCGACCCCAATGTCTAGTCGCTTTTTCGCGTCGACTTTCTCAACCTCAGAAGCTTGTTCCGCAACGCCAAGGCGAGGTGTTCGGAGAGGCGAAAGTGAATACAGACGGTTACAACTGAAAATCAATCTCATACAATCTTCTTATCAGACTTGGAGCTAGTGCTGAATTACATTCACTTTAGTTGTGCCGAAAAAACGCACAATACCGGTTGTGCATTCAGCATGCTTGATGTGAAAGTTGCGACAGACATTGCGCAAGCAGATCCTGCGGACACTGCGTCCAATCCTTTTTTGTTGTCTCCGTGGCGGGACTTCTGCAACAGGAAGTCGGCGCAGATGCAACTGGAAATGCAGGGACCGTGCGCGCCGCTTGCATGAAACTTTCTACGCGCCCGACCTCGCTTCTTCTTTCACTCTTCAACCTCGTCTGCTGTCCGCGCTATCGTCTCAGGATCTCTGTCTTCTCGCCGGACCCGTCCCTACTGTGTGGCCATCCGACCACACCACGTGGCATGCTCCAACTTCGCTGGACAGAAAGAACCCAGGCCAACAGTCCGCTCGTGCCAAGGATGATGCGAGGTGCAATCTAATTGCTAATCTCGCCGACGCGAGCTGCTCACGAAGGATTGGCTACGGAGGCATCTGGACATGCGGCGTCCGAACGCGAAACTGATGACGTGGCGACGGGACGGCTCAGCTAGCCCTCGTCTGGCTTCTTTGCCTTGCGTGGGCTAAGTGATCTGGAGATCATCCACTCTGAGCCCCACACTCGTGCTTGGAGAGTGATTGGACTTCAACCGTCATGGCTGTAGACGACACCGAGACGACGCGTCGCGTACATGCGAGGCGGCACAGCAGCAGGACGGCCAAAATAAGCCCTAGGGCGCGCCTGAAAGTCACCTTGAGCATTTTCCGTCTCACACCTACATCCTACTGAGCAGACTTGCACCCATGTACTGGGCATCATGTTCCCATTTCAGACTGCTCTATCACGTTCCAGCGCCCCCAGCGCGCTCTTCTACGGACGGATAGAACCGCAATACGCAGAACCCTCACCATGCGCGCGCAGTTCAAAGAATTCACGCCCGATACATATCGGAGTGGAAACGACGAGATGGCCGACGTCAACACCGCGCCAAACGGGGGGCCATCAGCAGCAACACCGATGATCCCACCGCATCAGGCCCTGCTCGTTCGCCTCGAGGTCTTGCCCGTTGCGACACTCCACGCCCCCCCGCAGACTGCCGATCTCAGATCATCCCCTTTGGCAGCTCGGTGCCATCTACAGCTTGTTTCGACAACACCGCTGAGGCCATTACCAGCAACGACGAAGTAGCTGGCGTGTTTTTCCCTCCACCTGCCATCGACATCGAGCTCCGTACACAACACCGAGGTCAGGACTTCGACGTCGGAAACTTTGAGGGATCGTGGGACTCTCGGCTACGGCACGACGACCATCAACCTGCTGTGCTTGCCGACACCGGCTATCAGGATGCGCTGCAGGCTGATCAAACATCGACGCAGACGGAAATCGACGCGATACCGACAATGGGCTCTGGTTTTACTGCG
>JAWDJX010000152.1:0-20304 GCA_033117895.1 Extremus antarcticus | reverse complement strand
GCACGTGTATTCACTTGTCACCACACCATCACCATATGGCTATTATTCACCACACCACACCACATCCCCGCACTGGAACCACCCTTCTCCTACCTCGATCTGGTCAATCGTGTTGACACGGAAGTGCAATCAACAGCCTCTATCCACCCGGCCAATGCTGACCAAACCGTAGATGGCCTTACTTCGCCAGAGATCCGGAGGCTTACAAGGCTCATATGTGCAACTACTACTACTTCTTCATCAAAGGCCACGACCACCCAATCGGGTATTCGCACCGAGCATTCGTGGAGCAAATGACAGATATCTGGACCAGCGTACCAGGCTGGGCGCTTGATCACGAGAAGCGCTACCTGACACTCACGGGAGCGACGACGTTCGATGAGAGAAGCGCTGTGGTTGAGAAAACCCTCCGTGCGGCTGTAAACTCGGGAAGGGTCAAAGAGGTGCGCTCATGGGTCAACGAACCCTTCCGAGTAGTGACGTCCAATAACGAGCACGTTCTCAACATGGACGGCTCCGGCCTATCAGCGTTCGGAGTCATCAACTTCGCGTGCCACCTGATCGGATACGTGATGACGAAAGACGGCCGCAAGTTCTGGGTGCCTCGCAGGTCAAGGCACAAGATGAGCTATCCTGGCATGCTGGATAACACAACCGGAGGAAGCCTCAACGCGACCGAGACGCCGTTCGAATGCATCGTGCGGGAGTGCGAAGAGGAGATCTCTCTCGAGCCGGAGTACACTCGCTCCAACATCGTTGCCTGCGGCACTGCGGGTTTCCATCTCTCGAGGACGGATAGTGGGGATCCTGGTTGCCAGCTTCAAGTGCAGTATCTATACGAAATGGAGTTATCGCAGGACGTCATCCCGAAGATTGGCGACGACGAGGTGGATGAGATCCTTCTGTTGACGCTAGATGAAGTCAAGCAGGCTTTGATCAACGGGGAGTTCAAGCTGAACTGTGCAATGACATGGTTGGCCTTTCTGATCCGACACGGAGATGTGACGGCGGAAGAGGAGCAAAACCTCCTTGAGATCTGCGCGCGTCTGCATCGGAAGCATGATCTGTTCGTGGTATGAGAATATGAGAGTCCTGTTGAGAGGTGTAGAAGAGGGGATGCCTTCGATGATGAGTTGTTCCAACATCTAGAGGGTTTATCGATCTTGGACTCTCCCATCAGATCCCCACGTAGAACATCACGCCTCACTATCTCTGCCAGTCAACGCTATCGTGCCGCGGAGAGTCTACCACCCAGTGTCGCCACAATCTCGTGGTGTGGGTGTGAATGCGGCGGAACGATGCAGTGTAGACCACATCGGTGACACATTACATACATCATACTAGTCATTGGGCTGACATCGCTGGTCGTGTACCCTAACATCTTGCAGAATCTTGCCCCACAGCGCTGGATTTGCGCGACAACGTTGCCTGACAGCTGCCGTTCGGCCTTGTGAAGCGATAACTCGAGTCGTACGGCTTACCTCACCCTCTAACATCGCCTGCTCTCCACCACCTCATCAATCCCCACCCTCGTCCCCTCCACCACCAGGCGGCCCACCCTTACTCATCTGCCGCGCCTTAAGCATCTCATCGCACAACAGCAAATTACTCGCAATCCCCGTCGAGCTCGCAATCGCATTGCGCAGCACCCTGAAAGAGTCGTAGACACCCGATTGTACGGGATCCATGGGCTCGCCGGAGGTGAGGTTCAGGCCCGCGATGTTGCCGTCGGCGTGTTCGTCTTGGAGTGCGGCGACTAGAAAAGGTGTTAGCGGGAGAGGGAGCAGAGGGCACCTGCGGCGCGGAGGGGAGGGTTGAACGTACGGGAGTCCTGGATATCGTGCCCCGAATTCGCGGCAAGAGTCTTAGGAATAATGAGCAGCGCGTCCGAGAAAGCAGACACGCCCCACTTGGCCTTCCCCTTCACGCCTCTCCTGAACTCATCGCTGTTCAACCGCGTAGCGCAAGCGACTTGGAACGCCCCGCCACCCGGTACCACGCAGCCGTCGACGATCATGTTGAAAACACTCCTCAAGCCATCGCGAACCGCGTCCTTGATCTGCGAGATGGTGTGCGGGTTCGGACCCTTGATGAGGAGAGTGACGGACTTCGGATCCTTGACCTCCTCGATGAAGGTGTACTTCTCCTCGCCCAGCTGGTGCTCGTACACGTGGCCTGCGTAGCCCAGTACATCAGGCGTGAGATCTTCGACACTGTTCTGCGCAATCCCACCACAAATCAACTGCAACCGCTCCATGTTCCTGCGCTTCGCCCTCCGCAACGCGAAAATCCCATTCTTAACCAACACATCCAGACTCAACGGATCAATGCCCTTCTGATTCACAATCACAAACCCCTTCTTCGGATCCGTCCCACAAACCTCCTTCTTCAACTCCACAATCTTGCGCAACTTATCGTCCACAAACCTCCTCTCGCTCTCCACAAGTTTCTCCCTCTGCTGCGCAGAATTGTAGTAAAAGCCCGAGTTGATCTCGCTTTTCTCGTACTCCAGGCTCACGTTCAGCGTCAGGATAAACGCATTCCGCACATCCTTCGGCATATCCGGGTGTCTAGCTCCATGATCGAGGGCCAGGCCGCGGATGAGTTGGGTATCGGCTGCGGAGCGATGCTGCATCGTCATGATCTCTATCATGTGCAGGTCGGGTTTCTCCGGGGGCTGGTAGATTGCCAGCACGGCGTCGACGATGCTGGGGGTGAGTTGCTCGGCGAGGGTGGGGTTGATTTTGGTGGAGAGGGAGGTGCGGGCGACGGAGAGGAGGAGTTCGCGGTCCACTTCGCGCTGGATCTTGAAGGTGTCGAGGAATTGTAAGGCTTCGGTTTTGGCGAGGTCGAAGCCGTCGGTGATGACGCGCGGGTGGAGGCCTTCTGCGATGTAGCGGTCGGCTTGTTTGAGGAGCTCGCCGACCATGAGGACGACCGTGGTGGTGCCGTCGCCGGTGATTTCGTCTTGGGCTGTTGCTGCTCGTGCGATCATGACGGCGGTCGGGTTTTGGATCTGCATTTCTTTGAGGAGGACGCTGCCGTCCTTGGTGAGTTTGATGCCGCCCGAGCCGTCGACGAGCATCTTGAGGGTGCCTGTCGGGCCCAGGTTGGAGGCGAGGACATCTTGTAGACCTTCGCCTGCAGCGATGTTGACTTTCAAAGCCTCTCCTCGCCGTCTGCTCTCCGCCTTGGGGTTGAGGAGTTGTGCGGCGGACATGTTGGGTGGTATGTGTCCTTGAAGTTGGTGTTTGTACGAGAGTTACCTGGTCAAACAAAAATCTCGCGTGTCCCAAATTTCAAGCTCGCGTCTGAAGTCATATCAACCCTAACCCTAAGCCCTAGCGGGCTGAGCCTGAGCCACATCCCACTCCCCACATTAACACCTCTCTCCCACCACCTCACATTCGACCTACCATGCCTTCACCAGGCCGATAACAAACCCATGTTCGCCCCCCCGCACGCCGGCAGCATGGAGGCCGCATCCGCCCGCTACGCCGCCCGCGACCGCTTCGCCTTCCCCACCGAAGTCCCCTCCTCCCCCCTCCAGCGGTACATCCAAAACGCCTGCTCCCCCGAGAACTTCGAGCCCAACCTCGCCCTCTCCCTCGAGATCGCCGACCTCGTCAACGCCAAAAAGGGCAACGCGCCGAGGGAAGCTGCCATCACCATCGTGGGGTACATCAACCACCGGAACCCGAATGTCTCGCTCTTGGCGTTGAGCTTACTGGATATCTGTGTGAAGAACTGCGGGTATCCGTTTCATTTGCAGATTAGCACCAAGGAGTTTTTGAATGAGTTGGTGAGAAGGTTTCCTGAAAGACCGCCGATTCGGACGACGAGGACGCAGGGGAGGATATTGGAGTTGATTGAGGAGTGGAGGCGGACGATATGTGAGACGAGTAAGTATAAGGAGGATTTGGGGTTTGTTCGGGATATGCATAGACTGCTGTCCTATAAAGGATATGTGTTTCCGGAGGTCAAGAGGGAGGACGCGGCGGTGTTGAATCCGAGCGATAATCTGAAGAGTGCCGATGAGATGGAGGCCGAGGAACGGGCGGCGCAGAGTGCGAAACTGCAGGAGTTGATTCGGAGAGGGACGCCGCATGATTTGCAGGAGGCGAATAAGCTTATGAAAGTCATGGCGGGGTACGACACAAGGCACAAGACTGACTACCGAGCAAAGGCGGCGGAGGAGGTGGGTAAGATTCAGCAGAAGGCCAAGCTGTTGGAGGAGATGTTGCAGGGGTATAAAACGGGGGATGAGATTCAGGAGGGTGATGTGTTCGAGGAGTTGGCGAATGCGTTGGCTTCAGCCCATCCAAAGATTCAAAGGATGTGTGAGGAGGAGAGCGAGGATCATGAGGCGGTTGCGAAGCTGTTTGAAATCAACGACAGTATTCATCGGACGATTGAGCGGTACAAGTTGATTAAGAAGGGGGATATCGAGGGCGCGAATGCGATTCCGAAGGGTACGCTGGGAGTGAGCGGAGCGGGAGTCACGAAGGGACCGAATGACGAATTATCTTTGATCGACTTTGGTGGGATGGACGATGTTGGAGGATCACAGCAGCAAGATGCAAATGCTGGATCAGCACCGGCAGCCCAACCGAAAGGCAAAGGCAACGCACTCGAAGACGACCTCCTCGGCCTTAGCATGGGCGACAACGACTTCGAAGGCGGCGGAATCTCACTCGGCAGCCCGAGTCCTTCGAATGGCACTACTGCTCCTGCGCGGAGTACTGCAGACATCATGGCGCAATTCTCACAACCCCGGACGGCGCCTCAGGCAGCGTCTAACTCATTGTTCGCGCAGCAGACCACAATACATCCCTCACAATCATCACCAAAACCTAATCTCAACATGTTCCAGTCGACGTCCCAAAGTATATCGAAACCCGCCACCCCAGTCCCGCCTTCCCTCCAACAGTTCCAGCAACAACCACAGCCACTACCGCAGAAGAAAGCGGACCCCTTTGCTGCGCTCAACACACCACAGCGCCAACCCTCACCATTCCAATATCAGCAATCAACCTCCAAATCTCCCGCTCCACCTACTGCGCCTGCACCAAGTAGCAGCGCAGGTGGTGCGGTGGATCTTCTGGGCATCGACTCCGCCCCCTCGGCGCCGCCCGCACGACCTGTGTCCGCGAACGTAGACGACGAATGGACCTTTACCTCGTCTCTGCCCGACCAACCTACCGATCTGGTCGTAACGAACAGCGCGATCAAGACAGTTTTCACTTCTTCGCGGAGTAGTGATGGGAGTGAGATAGTGATTCAGAGTCGGATATCTAATAACACGGATAAGGAGATCAAGGATCTGACGTTCCAGTTGGCTGTTACGAAGGTACGTACCCCTTCACTCCCCTTCATCTGCTCAGCACTGTGTCGCTAACGTAGATAGGCGTACACTTTGCATCTCCAACCCCAATCTTCCCGTTCGTTAGCGCCAGCCGCGCAGAACGCGAATGCGTCGAACTATATCACCCAAACCATCCGATTGCAGGGTGTGGAGAGGGGCAAGGGTTTGGGTGTGAAGATGCGGTGGCGGGCGAGTTATTTGCTCGGGGGCGAGAAGAGGGAGGAGCAGAGGGAGCTGGCTGGGGTGGGGGTGTCATGACCGCTGCAGGCGTGCTCTAGGGAGGAGTGGGTAGGGGAGATGATCTAGGGGGATGAGTATAGAGGTACGAGTTCATGAAGACGAGATGATTCGGTGAGAAGAATCGTACGGACATCTCAAATCATTCCATTCTATTCTCAGGCAACGGCAGCGAAGAGACATACGGTGGTCCTGTCAAGATGCCGCCCTGGCATGCCACAACTCTATATCGCAGATTTCCGACTTATCGCTTCTTCCTCACCGCAACTACCACAACCGCCACAACCAGTCCCACAAGCACCATCCCGACCACGATGATCAGCCATCTGTGACCCCTACTCATACACGGTTCCCTCACTGCCATGGGCCTGTATCCACCATCAAATACCCACTTGATCGCCGAAAGGAGGAGATCGTAGAAGAAGCGGTACGTCCGAGAAAGTATCGACGGTGTCTTGGGCGAAGCCGCCGTCGTGGGTCTGGGGAGTGTGTTGGATGGTCCGTCGGAGCGCGGATTCCTGTCGTGTGCTGGCGGTGTTGCGGCCGTGCTGGGTCTCATTAAGAAACGACACAAGGTGTACTGCCATTCTGGGATGAGTTGTCGTTCGCGCGGGAAGATATCGATTGAGCGTTCGCCGCGTCGGTGGGAGGGGTGCTGCGACATGGTGACAAGGGCGCGGAGGAATGGTAATACTTATCGGCGGGAGGAGGGTTTGGAGGTTGGGATGGGGCGGAAGGTGGTACGGCATGGTGTGCTACGGGTTGTGGAACGTGGGAGTGGAAGGTCTTGCGGCTACAGGCAAACGCATTGCTGTAAGTATAATACTACAGTCCTGTGATGATCACCTTTCCCTTTGCCGTCCTCGTCTCCCTTCCCCGTGGGCTCCCCTACACCCGATCCTGCCATCGTCTCTGCTCCAGCAAATACCCCCCTTACTTCTTGACCACCACTAGAACGACCACGAGCGCAACAACCAACCCTACGATCACAATCACCACCGCCACCACGACCATCTTCCACGACATGGCCAGTCTAGGAGGATGCACCACCGAACGCACTGCACCACCGGGATGACTATGGATGATACACGGTTGGAGGTCGTATTTCTGGCGTGATACGCCGACAGTAAACAGTGCGTTACGCGGCCTCCAGTCCTTGTCGATTTCGAGGGCGAAGGTGCGGCGGGTTGTACGGTAGGTTGAGTGGACCGGGGGTGGCCGTTGCGGAGAGCGAGAGTACGAACGGAAGCGCGATCGAGAGCGAGACTGTGAGCAGGAGCCGGAGCGAGAACGATAAGTAGGCGGAGAGCAAGATTCGGCCAGCGGTTCTTCGACAAGCAAGCCAGTATCGTTGGGAGCTGTGTCGTTATAGGGGCACTTCGCTCCGCGGTCAGGATCGCGGAAGTAGCCTTGTGTAAGTGCTTCCGGGCTGTAGTTGCAGTGGTGCTGGTGCATGTTCGTCGTCGTGGGGTTTGGAGTCGACATATCTGCTTGCTAATGGGGCAGGAGAGCGGACGATTGCGAGAGGGAGATTCGAGATGCGATGGTGGACACCTACGAGGTGCCACAAGGCGATTGTGATATGAGGTACAGTGTGGGCAGCTTAGCAAACATCGTTGTGCAACGTCCGATGATTGAGGTTATTGTAATGCTTTACTGCTGTCCTGATTGCAGTGGCACTCGACGAAGGGCTGGACGGAATGCCCAGTATTGCCTCTACGATCGATCGTTCTGATCTGAGTCTTGTTCGTGGTTCAGTGGTGCCAAGGTCGGGTTGCATGGGCCAGAGATGGTAGCACAACGATCTGATAGTGAGTAGCTATTTGCTTTACCTCCCAAACTCCATTCAGTGGCCCCAACGCTGCGCGCATTACCGCCCCTCTGCGATGGACAGAATCCGTCTTTCACCTCCTCTCAAGCACAACAACCACCACTATGAGCGCAACAACCAAGCCCACAATCACCAACGCTGCCACCATCATCGGCCAGTACATTGCGAAGTAGCTCGTCCAGCTGCACCGTCTGGGAATCGGATGTTGGTCCCCCCCAGTTGCGGGCGGTGCGTCCGTTATACCGGCTCCCTTTCTCCGCGCTGGGATGTGGGTCAACGTACCAGGTTCGGTCAATTTGTTCGAACGCGACGACGTTTGGGTCTGACGAGCGGGAGCGCGAGTGGTAGTGGGAGTGAGATTCCGATCGATACGCAGAGCGGGCGAGGGACCGAGGAGGAGAGCGAGGCTCGGATTGTGTCGTATCGGGTTGGGCGGATGAGGGGCGAATGGTATCGGACTCGGTATCCTTGTTTAGGTCAGTCTGCTGGCTGGGCGAGTGGGTAGCACATAATATGTCCGGATGTTCTTGTCGACACTTTGCAGTCTGGCCACAGTCGTGCTCAAGCGTGTTCGGCACGGGGTCGGAAGTCGCCATATCGGTGGCAGTCTTGGAAGGGAAGGGGACGAGGTGCTGCCAGTGGGCTGGATCCAGTTTTGATGATCGAAGCGGTGTGTGGCAAGGCTGTTGTGGTACGGAGTGGGTATCTCAGCAAACTTGAAGGTGTAACTTCCGAGTGCTGCTCATGGTTCCTCAGCATGAGGCCTACTCCTGGCCACATCCACATAGGCACTCATTGCAACTCCGGTGAAGGATTCCATATGCAGTTTTGATTCGTGTCCCGTGAACAACTGCAAGCGAGAGTTCTTGGTGGTACAAGCTCTCCGCTGCGCTGGTTGCATCCTCATGTTGTCGATAAACCCGTGTGGTGTCCAGCGGGAAAGGATAGCACATGCCTGATCAAGCGATGGCAGATGCGTTCCCCCCAAACTATGTTTTGTCGTGACAGACGAATGGCTCGGTAGTCCTTCGGACTCCAATCGACATGTCCGTCACCAGATTATCATCCCCTCCCCTCCCCCTCCGTCGTTGGCGGCGCAGGCGGCTGGTGCGGCAAATACTCCGGATCATTCTCCCCCAACTCCTTCTCCCGAATCGCACTCATCAACTCATGCAACTGCCCCAGCTGCTGATCGCTCATCTTATCCAACTTCCCCATATCCAGCTTCTCACCTCTCCACGCCTCCCCTTCGACCCGCTGCGCGTACGTCTGCCACTCGCTCAGAAAACCGACAATATGCACGGGATTTTCGACGTCGCGGTGGGCGCGAAACTCAGACTTGATGTATGAGTCGCCGAGGAGACGCATCTCTGGAGGCAGATATGTGCGGTGTGCGCGGAGGAGGCGGCGGTAGAGGGGAATTGGAGGGAGCAGGGCGAGTGGTGGAGGTCTGAGGCCGCCGGACTGGGTGCCGACGGAGGATGGACGGGCGAGAAGGCGGGGGGTGAAGCGGAGCATGTTGGGTGTGTAATGTACAGGTAACTTAGAGGAGAAGTTGAGGTAGAGAATGAGATCGAAGTTCAAGACCAATGCATGAACTTTATTTCGGGGATTGCAGACGTCATCGCTTTTGAATATGCCAAGACGCAACTGCCTCATTGGGAATATTCTTACTCTTCCTCATGCTGCTTCTAGATATTAGACAATGGAACTTGTTGACGCGAACCGCACTTTCACTCGTATAGCTCATGTCCAGCGCTGCTGAAAGAGACCCGAGCAACGAGGATGCACGACGGCGAATACACTGTGCTACGGTACTGGTCAATGGGGCCATGAGTCTGGGCTACGATGCTTCCCACTCCGTCGACCTCGCACGTAAACTATGACCATATCTACGAGCCATCGGAAGACTCGTACCTACTCCTCGACACACTCTCGTCAGATTCAGAGAGGACTTTCATCCAAGCTCAATGTCCACCATCGACCTCAGCACCGCTTGTACTCGAAGTCGGCCCTGGTTCAGGCGTAGTGCTCGCCTTCGTTACCGCTCACGCTGAGCATATATTCGGCCGACCAGACATCGCTACTCTCGGCGTAGATGTCAACTATTACGCATGCATCGCAACGAAGCAGACAGTTGAACTTGCCGTAAAAGGGTCGAGAACCTCCCAAACATCCTCTGGTCACTTTTTAGACACCGTCTGTGGCGATTTGACATCCGCGATCAAGCCCAAATCCGTCGACGTACTCATCTTCAACCCACCCTATGTGCCAAGCGAGAGCATCCCCGATATGCCGAACGGTGAAGACAGAGACGTCTTTCATCGAGACTTGCATCTCTCGTTACTTGCTACCGATGGTGGTATGGACGGCATGGAGATTACAAATCGACTCTTTGGAGAACTGCCGTCGGTATTGAGCCAGAGAGGAGTGGCTTACGTCCTGCTTTGCGCTCAGAACAAGCCAGAAGCAGTCATAGTGCGAATCCGGAATTGGCCATGTGAGAAACAAGGCAGCTGGCGTGCTGAGAAGGTCGGATGTAGTGGGAAGAAAGCTGGTTGGGAGACGCTCTGTGTGATCCGCATCTGGCGGGATATGTGATCACAGAGAACTTACCCATTGCCTCGATGATCACGAGCTGCTTACGCCGGAACCTGCGCAGGTCCTCCTGAACACAGATTTCTCTCGATTGCTCTCCAGCACGTGAATCAGTATGTCGCCTGCCCGGAAAAGAACAGCAATGGCCTCAAAACAGTGTTCTGCATTCTGAGGTACTGACTATCTAATAAAACGAGTGGCAGAGATCTCACCAGATCTTCAAACAAAGCACTCGCGAAGCCCACAAAAACCCGAACCCTTCGTAGCAAAAACACGCAAACCCCAACCCATTATTTTGTCTATCCTACAGTCATGCGGTCGTCAAGTCGTCTGTACAGTACAATCCCATTTTCTATCCCTTTTGCTCTTTACAACGCACGGTTGTCCGCAACGAAGCTAGGATCGCAGATGATCTCGCCCACCTCGACGTCGCCATTCTCCAGGTTCCAAATACCCTTCTTGGCATCAGAAAAGGTAGTATGTACTCGTACACAATGTCAGCATAGCTCTTCGATCGCATCAAGTCTTCCTTCCGGGTCTATAGCGTACCTCTGTTCTCGCCTCGGGTACCGAAGATTGGCATGCCATGGACATCGTGAATCTGGCAGCGGAGGGCAGGATTACTGTTCACGCCGACGTTGAGCAAGAACGTATTGAAGGGTCCGCTAGCGACAGGGGTTTGGCTGGTGCTTTTGACGACGTTGACGAGGGTGTTCAGGCTGTCACCGCCGTTGCCGCCGAGCGTTACGTTGACATCGGAGCCCTTGCCGACCAAGTTCGGGTCACACAGGATGACGTCGATCATAGCGGGCGGGTCAAAAGTCCAGATGCCCTTCTTGCTGTCGGAGAAGCTGATGTCGAAGTTGGGCGTGCGAGTCGCGGCGATGGGGATACCGGCGGCGTCGAGAACCTGACAACGTATGTCTTGCTTGAGAGCGTCGGCGCCAACTTTGATCTCGACGGTGGACACTGGGCTGCGGTTTTCCGCTCCCGTGGAGATGCGGTTCCTGATGACGGAGAACTTGACGTCGACTTTGCCGTCGAGAAGGACTGCGACGGACTGGTCAAGAGTGCCGTTGGTGTACGGTGCGGACTGCGCCATGGGTGCGGCGAGGACACTGGAGGCCGCAGCCAGGATGGAACCGAGGATCAAGGATTGACGCATGTTGATGTGGATGGTGTACTAGTCGTGAGTTCGAAGAAGGATTGTGAAGTAGATGCTGCTGAAAAACGAAGAATGTATACTAATAAGAAACAAGGAAAGACGTAGGAAATGGACATAGGAAATGATTTGTTGTGTGTTGATGTTTTTTGATGAGGGATATGAAGAGGAGAGACGAGAGTACTTATATCTTTGACCACGACGTCTGGCCAATGTTGGACTCTCCATTCTCAGCTACTCGTCGGGGCCGTAGTACAATCTTGTCTTGCTGGATCACCTGTCTACAGCCTCGAAGATGAGAAGAGCCAAGGATGATGCCCAGCGATTTAACAGGCGGGCTGTGATCAGACCATCCACAGCAGCACGAAGGCAACTTCAGAGACTTCGCCTGACGGTCAGGCGGAGTCATCCTTCAAATCAATCATTGCCGCGATCCGGGAACAGGTTAGTCTGGCTCATCATGCAACAAAAGCTTTGTCGAAGGCAGAGAAGTCGCAGCGAAACAGACCTTGGCAGATGATAAAGCTTTACGTGAAGCTCTGCGCTGAAAGCTGAAGCCAAGGCGTTCCCATATAGATTCTGCGATCAATCAGCACTTGGCGCATGACATGCTTTAGCGAACGTTCGTGTGTCCTATAATTCCAGTTTACAGTAGGGGCCGGGTGGGCTTGTCTTCGTGTGTAGCTGTAGGACCTATGCAGGAACCGCGGAGGCAGCCTGTAGGTGGCGTTGCAACTTGCAAGCTGAAGATCGTGCCGGTTGTGATGCGGATGTAATGCGGCCAGACACGGTGTCGGTTCGAAGATATCGACCGGAGAGGAGTATGCCGAATTCGAAACGTGTCCCGAACTATGTCGGTAACCTTGGTCTAGACCACAAGAAATGGTGTTCGTGATGCGTACGAGAGGGCGACTGTTCGAGCGTGAAAGATGTGTTTTATACAATACGCAGACGAGACCTTAAAGTACAGCCGCATTCTAGGAGCTTCGTACTTCCTACATCGTCTCGAGATCGTGTACCTCTGTACCTAAGGTACATTACATGATTCATCAACACTACATCCACAGAACAGTGGGTTCACGAGCATTGTACTCATGGACACTGTGCCAGAGGTAAACTGTGCCCTGCGAAGTCTTCGGTCTCGTTAGCCAAAAGCAGAGGCGGATTCATCACAAGCCACTGTTGTGCACTGGTATAGAGATCCGGTGCATGATCGAGCTCGATGGTACTGCTCTACTGTAAGGTAACGGATGAAGCCAAAACGTGGGATCTATTTTCTGAAATCAATCAGCACTTGGCGGAAATATGAGCTTCCCAAAGTGGGCATGCTAAGATCAAGTACGATGTCGTAAGATGAATTATGCCTGTTGTGACGGCATAAGGTAGCTGGTGGTGCTGATTTTGTATGATATTTTCTGGTAGTTGTTGTTGCATTCAAAGTCCAGAGATCGAAGCCCGCGAGCTTGCGAGTCGAACTCCCTCTGGTGGATATGTTGGTGACCTCGGAGCAAACTTGAGCGGGCTATGTGTTGAAGTGGTGGTCAAGGATCACCGTCGTGGTGAACGTTTGAAGGCTCCTGGTTCTCGGCAGAAATAGGCCAAGCAGAAACTACGTTGAAGGTAGCTCGATGAGACGTCGAAGCGCATTTGGTCATGATTCGCAGTACTCACACTCTGTGCGCTCAAGCTCGCCACCTTTATGGAACTCTGAAAGTCCTTCTGTCCACGGCTTATTTCCAGACTCCAGCAATCGAGCACTCTTCCATTCCGAGAAGAACACAGAACAGGCATCGGAATGTATAGCCGGTATTACCAACTCTTCCTCGCTCCGTCACGTGGCTCTTTGCTATAAATGCCCACCGGAACACGACACCCCAGTCTTCCCTCATCCGCCACACTTTCGTCCAGACGGCGGAAACGTCCATATGGGTGGCAAAAGCGCATCTGTGGTCGGTATAAGCGAGGTAGTACACACTCTTGTATGCACGGCCAACGTCAAACTCCTTCCGCATCTTGAGAGTGCCAAGGCGGTCGCCCGTCTGAAGGCGCCACGCACCAGGACAAAAGCCAAAGTAGCCGTTCGTGGGATTAGGATTCGGGATGTTGATAGTCGAGGCTCACTCTGCGGACGCGCGGGTGAATTCGAGTCGTCGTTGTCCTGGACAAGGCGTGGGGACTCTCGACGTCTTTGAGAAGCTGACTGGTCTCTGATGAACTCTGAGCCTTCCTGGAACGTGGAAAGGGGGTGGTCCGAATGCTCTGGACTTGGTCGGTTCTAAGATACATTTCGATCTTTGCTTCGCTGAGGAGTGCCCGCCCCTGATGGCGTATTGGTAGGCGATGCGGAGGCGTGCCCGGAGACATTGGCAGAGATGTCCTTCGAGCCACTCTTGTTGCGGTGATGTTTGAGTAAGCCCAGAAGCGAGGTGGTGTGGTGTCGGCGGCGTCTCCACCGCCCTCGTCCGTCTCCGGCGCCGGTGTCAGCATCTTCCTCGTCCCTCGAGGTGCCATTCTCTGGCGTCCACGTCCGGCGGTATGTTGGTGGAGTGGCACGTACGGGCGATGACTCAGTCGAAGACCTCATAGAAAGTCTCGTTCGCTCGTGCCGCTCATTGCGGGAGGAAAGCCCGTTTGTCAGGGTGCCGTTGGCGGCGTTGGAGGGAGACTCGGATTGCCACAGCCTTTCTCCAAGATGTTGCAAGATGTGAACTGTCTTGTCTCTGAATGAATCCACCAGGCCGACCAAGCTGGCCATCTTTGAGGCGCCATCGCCCCCAAGTAAAGTGTTCTGCAGCGTACGAAGTATACTACTCTGTAGCTGCATCGCAACCCGCTGCAACGCAATGATTGCAACATCATCGCCCTCTTCAAAATTATCCCCGTACACGGCCACACCACTCTGTACCGCCCGTTTTATGATGACTAGAGCTTGATCGATGCTCTCCTGGAACTCATCAGAGCTTGATGGTGCCTGATCTTCGGCTTCTTTCGCTTCGAGGAGTCCAGCTATCGAGGCACAATCACGATATGCGGAGATGATCGCAGCTACGCAGGCCTGTCCCCATAAATTAAGTCAGCTCGGCATCTCTGTACAGGATACTGGCGGCATACCTTAGTATCTACCACCTCATCGTCGGCACTCATGTCCGACTGCTGCGAGCCACAGCTCGGGGTTCCGGGTCCGGTCAGAGAAAGTAAGGAAGTGTTCACTTCTACCTACCTTCCATAACTTGCATCAATCTGCCGCCTGCGTCGACCAGCAGGTTCGTGGCCATGTTGTTTGCATGTGGGTAGGCTCATCGTCGGTTCGCAGGACCCATCGCTCCACTTTCAAGGCCTATTGAGTGGTCATCAAGGGTCACCATTCTTGATGATGGCGCTGACTTCGAGGGACAGCTACCACGAAAATGTCATATCATCCTGAAGCCAGTACGAGTTGAAAGTAGCCCGTATGGATGGTCTCGGCCAAGAACCTGTCAAGCGTTCAAGCCGGCCCCTCGGCAACGCACAGGATGGAGAACCATCTCACCTCACCTCACCTCTTGTCCCGACTTCCTTCCGACACACCAAAACTCTACGATTGGCTCCAGCCCCTCACGTTATCCAGAATTCCTGCAGTACCGTTGAGCACGCAAAACCGTTCCGATAGCACATCAGAAGTCTGACGCAGGAACCTGGACGCCAACGTCCCATTTCGCTCGGATAACGCACTCGACCACAGCTGCATCCTGGACGCCATGTGCGATCGGTCGCTCTCCCAGCCTCGAAAGGGAAAACTTTCACTATCGCGTGTGTCAGAGTTCGCACTTTGGCGTCCAGGATATGGGGAATTTCTCTTGGACTGTTGGAGCTTGCGCGGTGCGAGGTGAGATGTAGTGATAAGGACGGTATCTCGCTCTCAGTTTCTTGCTCCTTCGTCTTTCTGCTCTCGTACCACCGCTCTTGATCAAGATCGAACATCAGTTCGCACATGAATTCTCCTAAAATCGATCGCTGTTTGATGTTCTATTTTGCTCGACTGCTATCCAAGTCGAGCAACACCGCTATCTGAGGCAACAATGGCACCGTCCGCGATTGAACAACATACCCAGGAACCAACGGTGTTCACCTACGACAACCCGTCTAAGCTCGTCTTCCCTGATGGAATCAAGACGAGTGGCCAATTCGATCCTCTTTACGATCAGATCCAGCCGTACAACGACTTCCCCAGCAAGATCACCGGCCAGACCGTCTGGGAAGCTGCCGACTATGCGAAGAACCCACAGCAATGGACTCATCGATTCAGCGAGGAAGAGATCGAAGAGATGAGCGGAGCAGCAGACGCGTTCATGGCTTCTGAGACGCCGCTGACCGGCATCACTAAGGTATGGACCAACGATCAATAGAACGAACCTCAACTGATGGCTGCATAGTCTAAATTCCCGCTCCCAATAATGGAATCTTTCCTTGGAGCAATACGAAACGAGATCCTGAACGGCAAAGGCTTCATCCTCTTCAAAGGCCTCCCCGTGGACGCCTGGGGTCTGCACAAATCCGCCGTCGCCTACATGGGACTCGGTACCTACCTGGGTTACTTCGTCTCGCAGAATGGCCTCGGTCATGTCCTCGGCCACGTTAAGGACGTCGGAGCTGACGCCCGCCAGATCGATACCGTACGCATTTACCGCACCACTGCGCGCCAATTTTTCCATGCGGACGATTGCGATATCGTCGGTCTGCTTTGCGTTGCGCGTGCTTTCGAGGGAGGCGAAAGCGATATAGCTAGCGTTCACCACGTCTTCAACACCTTGCAGCGCGAGCATCCAGACGTGGCAGAGACCCTCTGCGAGCCAAACTGGTACTGGGACCGTAAGGGCGAGATCTCCGCCGGACAAGCTCCGTACATGAGACAGGCTATCTTCTTCAAGGAGACCGAACCTGATGGGAGAGTCTACAGCAAGTGGGACCCCTACTACATCCATAGCCTCAAGCGCTTCTCTGATGCCGGCATCATCCCGCCACTTTCTACTGCACAGGAGAAAGCTGCACGTGTCCTGGAAGAGACCTGCATGAGGTTGGCTCTTCACATGGTGCTTGAAGTCGGCGATATACAGTTTCTGTCCAACTCGCACGTCTTGCACTCGCGCACGGCGTACAAGGACTTCCCGCCACCAGCGCCGAGACGGCACTTGATGAGGCTTTGGCTCGCCACTCCGGAGGATGAGGGCGGTTGGAAGTTGCCGTTTCCAGACAGCCAGCACAAGAAGAGAGGCGGAGTACAGGTCAACGATACGCCACCTCGAGCTTTGCTGGACGCTGAGTGAGACAAGCTTCGCAGTATGAACGAGGAGCGACTGAAATACAAAAGCAATGATTGAACAGATATATACGCTCGCTTATACCAACAAAACACGTACACACATCGAATGAACTACTCGTAGAAGACCAAACATCTCACCTCAATCGACTGCCTGCCTGGTGCGTCTGCAGGAGTGTTCGGATCTGCAGAAAGATGGGCAGAAGGATTAGCAAGTGTGTCGAGCTTTTCAAGAGTCTCAGGTGGTCCTAGTGTATCACACAGAGTGCGATTGTGTCTCGGAGAACCCTTTCACCCCTCAGTACTTACCAATGAAGGCAGTATGTGGTGTCCTAACTGCGATGCCATCCCGTCCATTCGGCTCGCCCTGACCTCTCGAGTCGTAGCACTTCAGCATCATAACCTCCTCCGGCGTCATGTTTGGCATGTAGAAGAACTTGTGCTGGTCGTTGGGCGCAACACCAAGCGTCTCGCCCTTGACCTCGTAGCCCTCGAGTGACTGGTACGAAGCCTCATCGGGCAGCTTCTCCTTCCCACGATCGTCGTCATCGTGGACTGAGTCGGCGCGCTGGGGGTACATGAGGTCGACTGGGATGAAATCGCCTGGACTCGTTGAGCGCCAATCGACAACAGCCAGTGGGAAATCCGTTGCTGGATTCTCGATCGGGCGCCAAACGTTGATGAGCTGGAACCTGTTCTTGAGAAGCTCGTCCGCCTCGTCTGGCAGATGTCGGCGCACACGAGCAATGGCTGCTTCGGGCGTCTGATCAACATGAACCTGTTGCACTGGCTGGCGTGGCGAGTCCTTCTGCCGCCTCCTGATCGTGTGGTCGAAGATATAGACCTTCTTCACTCCTTGATGGGTCTGCTTTAGAAGTTCTTCGACCTCTTTGTAGTATTTTTCCCGCACTGCTTGGTCGTCTGTAAACAGCTTCTCTTTTGCGGGGAAGGTGTGGACGGCGAAGCCTGAGTTGTCGGTCGTGAACTCGCTCTGCTTGTCGCGGATGCTATAGACAGAGCGTGTGTGGTCGTTTTGCTGGAAAGCTTTGCCAGGACCATCAACCTTGGCCCATGGCTTGCCGGTGTAGGAGTTGGTGTCGATGTGCTTGAAGACGGCTGTCGTCATGTTTGCGGTTGGAGGGGATGTCCCGAAGGTCCGAATCGTGATCGTTGAGAGTGTTCGTGGTTGGAAGAGTCGGGCTGATCTCGCAAGCATTCAATAGGTGTGGTGGTTTAGTGTGGAATATCTTGCTATGTGGGAGAAGGAGAGAGAGAAAAGGCTATATGTACTCGCCTTCATCGGCTTTGGATTTCTAAGATTCGTGAACACGCACGTCATGGCCTGAGCCAAACATCACACAAACCCGAGGCATTCCCGGACACATCGCTCTATCTGTCAGCAGCAGCTCTTGTTGCTGTTGATGTCGCTCTCTTGGCCCTGTTAAGATGATTGGGAGGAGTAGGAGTGGTACTGTAGTGAAGTGAAGGGAAGCAAGATTGGATCAGTGCTGGCTGGTGCGAGCGAAGGCGGTCTGTGCAGAAACCATTTTCATCAGTCAACGTCACCTCTTGCGACGTTACGGCGGACTAAGTCGACCCAAAAGGACATGGAATTTAAAGTGAATGTAATTGGCTCTATAACGTAAGGATTATATATAATAAGTCACCGGCGTGATACTAGATCAAAAGGAGTAGTAGAGTGTCTATTATATAGCGATAACTCGTATCTATTCTATAAGAGGTAGCTATATACGTCGTCGTAATCTATACGTTTAAGTTAAGATAGAACTCGAATACTACCTCTTCTTTTTCCTATTACGTATACTTTTAGTAGGTATAGTACTAAATCGCTTACTTCTAGTATCGCTATCCTTCTATATAACGTTAATTAAACCTCCTCTAAGCGTCTTATCCTACTTATACTACGGCGTAGGCTATTTTAGTAATATAGTTAATTACGAGAGGTTACGCTTATAATAAGACTAAGTCTATAGGGGCGTCCGTAGCCTATTAGCCTATAAGAGATAAGAGGGAGTAGTAAGAGCTATATAATAATAGAATATACTCGTAGATCTACTAGAAGGCTATCGCTAAAGTCGTCCTCCTCCTATAAGAGACTAGCTTTAGAGTCCTCCTCGATTTCTCGCTTTACTTTAGGGTTAAAAACCTTCGTCTTCTACGACTAGATTAGTATAGTAAAGAAGTTATAGTATTATATAGCTTACTATACCCTTCTCCTACTTAAGAGTAGCTAGCTCTACCTTTACCCGTAGCGCCGGTTTTTCCTTTTTAATTAACTTAGGCTTATTATTACTACCTTAGTCGAACTTAGCTATAGCGGCGGCGATAGTAGTATTAGCGGTATCTAGTTCTTCTTCGTAGCTAAGGTCCTTAGGTTATATAGGCTATATAGGCTATAAAGGTTATATAAGGTAGATCTATAGGTCTAACGATATACTTAGCTCTACGGTATTAGACTTCTTTAAATAGAGTATCGCTTCTAAAGTCGTATCTCTTACTACCGATACGGGTATAATACAAGTAGGCCTATCCTTTATATTAAACTACTACGATACGTATAATTCTTCGTTAAGCTCGTCGTTAGTATATTACTCGTTACTAGTCTACCCTACTAGGGTCCTTATAAGGGTAGCCTCGTTATCGACTCTTATATCTAGTACTATAATCTAATAGGATTAACCTAGTTATAGATAATATATTAGCGTTATATAGCGCGGTAAGCTATATATTAGACTACTACTATACGGTTAAGGTATACTTACTAAGTTTACGGTATTCCTAGCGCTTATACCCTTTCTTACTACTATTAGGTAAGGACTACTATAGTAAAGTACATTATACCCTAAGTTTAAACTACTTAAGTAATCCGGTTCCCTTCGAAGCTACTACTACGCGAGCCTTAGCGCTCTAACGGTCTTATAAGATCGGTATACTTCTAGTATTATAAGTACTAGTAAGTCGTTCTATCTTCGCTCTATCGATCCCGCCCTATTACTTAATAGTAGAGTTAGTAACTATATAATTACCGAGGACTCTATTAATCTTAAGATTAGTATCGAGGCTTAAGCCCTTTAGAATATTATTAGCCTCGTTATCGGATATCGTAAGATTAATAGCCTATAGGGTTCTTAGTTTATACGGTTTACTTTATATAAACTATATAAGGTATTCCGGTAGTATTAGGTTCTTTTTATCGTAGTAGCTATACCGAATCTAGTTATTAAATATAAGAGTATAGTAGATCTCTAAGTTAGAAGGGTAATTATAGTCCTAGTACTTAGAGGTTTTAGGTATAGTTAAAGAAGATATAGTTTAAGAAAACGATTTATATAGCTCGGTAAAACTATAGATAGAAGATATAATTAGTTAAGTAGCGATTAATTATCCTCTAGCTCTAGCTTAAAATTCTTAATATTAGCTAAAGAGTCTAGACTATCGGTAGGAAGCTTAACCTCGTATATAAGGTTTACTAATTCGCTTTCGTACCTATTATATAGCGAATTTACCTCCTCGTTAATAGTAGGTTACTACCTATATATTACGATCCTATAAGTAGTATTACGTAAGTGCTTCTTTAAAGAGTAGGTAGTAGTAGGTATTTAGGTAAGATAACTCGAATATACTATAAATAGTTATAGACCTTTTAGTAAGATTATAATATAAGTTGAATATAAGTATATCGAAGACATCCTTAGTTCCTATATAC
Organism: Extremus antarcticus; assembly: GCA_033117895.1. NCBI lineage: Eukaryota > Fungi > Ascomycota > Dothideomycetes > Mycosphaerellales > Extremaceae > Extremus > Extremus antarcticus. The sequence continues at coordinate 88 of JAWDJX010000152.1, read as the reverse complement.
CTAAGTAATTGTAAGTTACTCTATAGTACTCTCCTACTCTATTCTATAGAGCGAGTATAGAGTATAGAGTAAGTTAGTTACTCTATCG
>JAWDJX010000151.1:0-20545 GCA_033117895.1 Extremus antarcticus | reverse complement strand
TGCAGGACTACCCTCAAAATTCACGCATCGCGAACTCGACTCCGATGAATAATATGTGCGCGGAATGCGATAGAATGAAGACGCAGGCCTCCGCGCGTGAGCGAATGGTTGACGAACTTACAGCCGAGAATCAACGCAGCCGGACAGCCTTGCGCGACCTCGAAGCTGAGGTTGCAGCTCTGAGAGTTTCAGCCAACTCGGAGAGGAGCGCAGCTGCTCACTCAGCGGATCTCACTCGTGCTGAATGCGATAGTATACGAGATCGGCTGGAAGATGTGAGTAGACAGATTACTACTTATGAGAATTCTACACGAGCTGACATGGTGGAGACCCAAGCAGAAAATCAAGACTTGACCGCACGGCTCAGGGTAACGAACGAGCAGCTTTCATCGATGCAGAAAGACAGCGAAGACGTCCGGTTGCGGCTGGTCCGGCCTGAAGACGAAGCGACAAATTTGAAAGGACAACTCGCGTATGCTGAGAAGGAGAGATGTACCCTGAAGGATCAACTGAGCCAGCAGACGCAAGCATCGGACGAATCACAGCAGCAGTCGTCTGCTTTACTCTTACTAAGGGAGCAGACGATCAAAGAACTTGAAGAGAACCTGAAGCGTACTGGTGGCGACCTGAATGTCGCACAGGATAGAGCACGCAACCTGCAAGACCGGCTGGACGCCGCCGCCACTGAAATCGAGCAATATCGTGCAGATCTGTTACGGCTGCGGGAGGAAAGTGAACGAAGAGACGCACTCAACGACGAGCTTGAGGATCAACGATTTGACGCCGAAGTGGCATTGTCGAACGATCGGCGCGCATTTCAAATCGCTCATAATCACCTTTTCGAACAGTCCCAGCAAGCCGAGGCACGACTGCAGCATGCGGGCAACCTTCTTACCGAGGCCCTAGTCCAGATGGCCAAAGACAGGGAAGAGTATCACCTCACCATCTCAGAGAAGCCAGACGCTGGCTTCCGGTTGCTAAGAGTGCTCACCTTTGAAGCATCCCGAATCCGCATCCGTGATACAGTACTGTCGGTAACGGGGGCGGATGAACTACTGAGTCAACTGGAGACAGCACAGTATGATCTCCATCAGCACGTGTTCCTCGTCGGCATGGCTCGGAAAATCATACCGAACGGAACTGTTTCCTACTCGTGCGTTCGTAAAGCGTGGCAGCTTGGGCAGGTCCTTTGGATCTTACCCCGATCTTCGTTGCGTGACGTGCGAGACTTCTGGTCTAAAAGCTCCGACTGTAACGCAGTGGATGAGCTCAAGCGTCACGGCTTTTCCATATCCCACATCGATGGGAGGTTGACGTACTCCGCTCAAGAGTCACAGGGAACGTCGCTTGCTTCGGGCGCACAACAAGAACGGTCGCCATCGCAGCGGCATGATGCAGGAGGCCGCAAGCGGAAGGCCATTTCTCCCATTCCGCGGACCCGCGCGAGGAGCCGTAGTCGGTCGCCCACGAAGGAAGGCAGTAGGGGAGAACGGGGACGCGAGCGGTCTCCCACCGATCGCAGGCGACAAACAGATCTGCGTAAGGATCGTTTTGTATCTTCGCGCAGATTCGGCTTAGAGACGCCTCCTGCGTCTCAGCGAGTGCTCACATCTCCCGAACCGTCATCACATGTGGCGCGGCACGGACAAGACTCGATGACGACGTCTGGGTCAGCGTGGGAGGAGTATAGCATGCAAACCGTGTCGCGGATCGAGGAGATCTTGGAGGATGATGAGAGTTTGTAGGAAATTGCGCGTACGAAAGAACGGGCCTTACGCGCCACACTTGCCACAGCCGTGTTCCCACCTCTGACCTTACTCAGACTATTCATGAGCGCATGAAGCGCGCACGCGCCGGGATTTTCGCTCTTAGTGTACCATGCTCGTGACAGAGCGCATACGCGCTCACGGTGCGCAAGCACCACGCAGGGATTAGTGCCTGAGGCTTGAGGATAGTTGGATAATTGAGTGCCTGCGCACTCAAAGCGCGTACGCGCCTCAGGTGCTTACGCGCCAAGCATTACTGAAGGATTGTGCAGAGAACAGCGCAGACGCCTTTGAGGTGCCGCGGCGAATTGAGCGCGTATGCGCTTCATCATCCCTGAGCTTCCCAAAAACGCTTGGAGCGTGAGCAGTCAAGGCGCGTACGCGCGCATGAGGCGCCAGCATCTGCGAGCGATTCGCTGTTCTGGCGCGCGCGCGCCCACACATCCTAGCCCATCTCTGAGAGCACCGACAGCTCATACGCGCTGTCGGCGCTTACGCAGGTCAACTGCGCTTGCGCCATTGGTCCGCCTTTGACCTCATTGTGGACGGGCTGACTGCATACGCGGCAGAAGCGCATACGCGCCACGAGTCTATCTCATCAGCATGCGGTCAAGGCCGGTGAACGCTTATGCATGTCGAGCGCGCACGCACAGCATCTGCTGGCCTCAGGCAGCCTTAGGGCTAGGGCGCAAAACGCGGCGAGGGCTGGAGCCGGCCGGTTGACGGGACTTGCCGAGAGCTCGCCTTTTCGCCCAGACCTGGATCTAGAGACGACTCAAACTGCACATACTCAGCTGACATACCTTGAATCTTGCAGAGGAATTGAAAGACCATGGCATAGAAGTCTTTCTCACGGAAGTTTGGAACGACAACGATTACTTTCTGTACACAGCCTTGACTACACGCTGCGAGAGCCTATTAACATATGGAGAGATTCAAGATCGGGGATCAGTGGAAGAGTTGAGAATAAAGGCACAGCTACCCCTTGTGTCCAGGGATGATGTCTACGCTACAACCTGAGAGCCTCCAGATTTGCTTCGCCGAAGTCGACAAGGACCGAGTCTTCGTCGAAAATCCCAATTGCGGAGCGTGCCCATCAGACTTTCAACCATCTTGACCTCCGCAATCAGATTTTTGTGGAACGCTGGCAAGCGTCGCGAGGTGACCTCAAAACTCGGCGACTTCACGCCTTGTTGCGCTTGAATGCCAACGTTTGAGATTCCAAAGTACTGTTTTCGCCTTGCGTCACTCTTGGCCGTTTTCGAACACCTGGAAGATATTCGTCCTGCGGGTGACGTCTAACGTTGTAGTCTACACTTTTGCGAGCCTGACTGCGTCCGGAGTGTCGGAGGGCTGCGGAATCTGATGATTCCGTACGCAGCCCCGGTGGATGATGATCTTCCGGATCAGAATCGGAAATACAGAGCGGATCTTCTGAACAGGACCATCAGTGTCTAGAAAGAGGCGCTTTGGAACAAGACAACTTACCCGCATTTCCGGATTTGACAACGTCATCGTTCACCTTCGATGCTCGTGGCTCGACCAAAGGCACAGGTCGGCACGCTTTCGGATCTGGCCTCTTTCGGCCAAATTCGGATGGAGAAGGAAGCTCGTCTTCGTCCTCGCCCTCGTCCTCGAAACCTGAAGGAGTCGCCGGTTTGAGCCCTTTGCTCGTCAGGGTCGAAGGAGCCGGATACAGCAACGTAGAACGCTGTCGGTTCTGCCTGGAAACACACATCGACAGTAGAAGCTCTGCCGCCCACGTCCCGCAGACCTCTTCGGGGTCTTGTTCGAGACCGCGGATGGACTGGAGGACAATCCGTGACGCGTCATCTGCCGCAGCGTCCAGTTTCAAAGCTTCGATCAACGCATTCTTCGATACCGCCATGACTCGGACCGCTTCTTCCAGGAGCGCCAAGAGATACTGCACTCGACCGCAATAATGCTTCGATCCTTGCCAACGATAGTGGGGCACGGCCTGACCGAGCTCGTGTTGCACCATCTTCGACAACTTCTGTTCCTCTCCTTGGCCCACGCCCTCGTCCAGGTGGGTAGACTGGTAATTGGGCAATATCCGTGCAACGAGCCGCAGCGAGATGGCGGTCAGCCGCACAGCTGCCGGGACCATCAACGACGGTTGCAACTCCGCCATTGCCGCCTGTAGCGCAGGCTTCAGAAAGGCCGATGCGCTGAGACACGGGTTCGAAGTGATCGCCTTCAACGCGTCCGGGTGCTCATCCAAGATTCCCAGCTCGCAGGAGTCCGAAAACCGATGATCTCCGATCACGAAGATGAACGTGGCTTGCGGAGAAGCGTCTTTCGGGAGTGGTGTGTTCGGCGTGGACATGTCCCTGGCGCTTGCACCGCTCGGTTCGGTGCCGGTGCTTGTGGCAGGGGGATCGTTCGGAGGCTTGTCACGTGATTCACCGACGGTCTCATAATCGTCAGTCACATGCCGATAGGCTTCGGGAGAAATGGCGTCAAGGAAGAAAGAGTCGTCTGGCGCGGCCATTGCTTTCTGGTGTCGTCGAGGTATTCTTGGGGTCGTCCTGATGAAGTGTGAGAAGGAGGTCCGGGAGTGGAAAGTTGATGGAGAAGAAGAAGAAGCAGAGACGCTAATGCCGCGGTCTTATATGGAGGCAGCGAGTGACGCCATGTGACGTCGGACAACACTTGAGCACTGCCGCATGCCCTTTTGTCCCACGACAACAGGAACCAATCGATCTCCAGGCAGACATGGCGGCGTTTCTATCTTTGAGACCGCCGCGGGACAGGTGTCGCGCATGAACCACACATACCCTCATCGACGCCTTGTCGCCACTCATTCAAGCCGACATGCCTGCAGTGACTGGGGGCGCAGTGGATCACCAACCGACTTCCGGCCACCAAAGATATAGCCGCGAACGGGATGCCTTGATATGGCTCCTCCACCCAACACGTTGCCTTAGCTGAAGCGCACAACGTCGAGGCGCCGCGGCGGTGTTTCGTGGCAGTGAAGCCCCCTTATCCACTGGTACCTGCGTGCTCCGATGGAGGCGAGTCCAGCGGAGGCGTTCAGCTCTGCGCTGATATTGAGCGCGACTGTCGTCACATTCAATCACTTCACGGCAAGCTGGTGGTGGGAAGGACTCGCTCCGGCAGGAGCTGCTTATAGAGCATAGCCTGATGCACAAGTGCGTGGCGGCCCAAGATGTACTGGCCAGCACTCAACGCCATCCGTCGCGGACTCGTCGCCGTAACGCTGCGGCTGTGTGGCGGCGTGGAATCTGAATGGCCACGGACAAATGCCAGGCGATACTTCGCGAGTCCTTGCTCGCACACTTCGAAACTCATCCGTCTTCGCCGGCACCATTGGACCAGACACCGGCTAGAAGGCAGGCTGAGCTGGGCAAGAATAACAGCATGACGTGTCAGCGGGAGCCAACATCCATCGCCGTCCAGCCAATATCGGCACGCACAGCCTATCGTTCGCGCCGTGGCGTGCCCAGGGCACCAAAGGCAGATTTCAATCGGACGGGATCGCTTCATTCGGCGACCAGAATGCTCACATCGACACGCCAGTCAGCTTCGCCGTATGTTGCTGCGTGTTGGTCTTCTGAGCCCAGCCAGGAAGAACATGACCAACGATAGGCTGTGAATGCACACTTCACCATCCCAACAAATCGTCCACCTCTGCGCCACCATCTGGCAAGACGTTTCGCTCTGCACGAGAAAGTGATCTGGGTGGACGACTGGTGATCGTTGCACGAGGGCACGCTGTGCGTTGGCGCTGCGCAAACGACAGCTGAATGGGCATGTCTCATCGACAGGGGCGGAGTCCGAGGAGGGAAGGCGGGCCCCATCGCACCGCGCGACCGAACTGATATAAGCTGTGTCGATGCCCGTCGACCTCCAGCTCACCGATCTTGCTCGACACTTCTTGCCAAGCTTGAGTTGGAACTCGCCACGCCTCGCACGAAAGCACTCACAGCAATGCCATCACGAACAAGGCCGTCCCCATCTTCAACGATATCCGACCATGACTCCGACTTTGTGTTCGACCCAACTTCGCTGCTGATGGGGAGCGAGATGGAGCAGATCGACGGAATGCACTGGCTAGCTGTCTATGACCGCGTCAACGAGCAAAAGGCTACGTTCATGCACCAAGAGGATATGGCTGCAGTCGAATTCCAGGTTGCGGATGTCGTTGGTTGTCGTGTGGAGATCTCGAGGAGTGGGTCGGCGACGTTTGAGTACAAGGTACGCTGGCAACCGACCAGGGTGCGAAAGGCGGCACTTCAGCAGTATCTGAGTGCCCATGTGGACGAGCGTTGCATCATGGATGATGTTGCCACAATGCGTCGGGTTCCCGACACCGACGGCTTCGACCTTGTGTGGAAGGACCAGTGGCTTCCAGAGCGCAACCTGAATTGCAACCAATCGGCGAGAGCGTTCTGGCGGACTTTCAGCAATGAGACGTGCTTTGAGGATCTGCGGTATGATCGGAATCTCCCCGCGCCGACGCAACTGCTGATGAACGCAGCACGAACACCATGCGCATCTTCGGGAAAAGGATGATGTGGTTTGGGAATGCGACATGGATGACGCAGGCGAAGAAGATCGTGGGCGTCGATGGTAGCGTTATTCATCGAGAGTGCACCATCGAAATTGTGAGTGAGACAGGCAAGTATGACTGGAGAGCTAAGGAGTGGTGTTCGTGGAGGGAGCAGGGTCACATGTACAAGGGCGAGCAGGGGGAGAAATTGAGGTGGAGTTTTCAAAGTATTGGAATCGGTTGAGCACTACCGCAACTATGCAGAACATGATGGAGGTTCTAGTAACAGTGGCAGCATTCTGTGCGAGGGGAACAACTTCCGCACGGAAGGTTGGGGTCTTGAAAGTACGCTGGATTGGCTTCCTTGTTGGCTCATTGACGGTGTGGTCCGTTGTGGCTACAGCCGAGAGATGTTGGAGAAGGCGAGTCACGTGAAGTGTAATATCTGCAATTCTCTAGGCGGCTCTTTTCCATTCCACATAACGCTCAGCTCCTGTATGCGCAGATGCAAGAAGGAGCCTGAACTCATCTTTTGCGCCCTCCTCTATAGGTCGTTTCTTCAGCCTCAATGGCCATTTGTCAATGATGGTGTGACCTTCCTTCGCCACAACACCGAAGTGTTGCTCAATGTCGTTAAATTTATTCTTCTTCATGTACCTAGAAACAATGAGCTTGATAACCTAAATGGTGTATGGGAACATGGGAGTTGACCTACCTTTCGAAGTACTTGTCATTATCCCGGACCAGGTCTCGTGCGGCATCTCTCAACAAAGCCAGTGGGTCATAGCGTGATTGCGAAATCTCAATGGGCGGCACGTATCGCAACACTTTTGTTAGCTCCGTATTGAAGCTTTGTAACTCGTCTGCACTGGTCATTTCTTCATCGACGGCGTTCATGAACAAGGTCAGTAGCGTCGCGTGCGGATTGATGTTGGAAGGTTGCAGAAAGCGACCAAGATGCGCTACAGTACTGGCAGCCCCAAGGCACCAGTTGTCGGAGATGTTCGAGACCTGTCTGAATGTAAGCACAATCATTTCTTCCAGTGAGACAACGCTTACCTCAACTCGCGCAAATGTGCCGTCTTGAAGATGAGCGTCCAACTTTTGTGCGTCGATGTTGAACAATTGGAAATTAACACTAAGCGAACTTAAGCGGCGATGAAAGTCAGCGAAGAGTCTCCTCAGGTAGCTGTGCATTTTGCCGTAAACATCATTAGTAGCAGGCCCGTATGAGCTGCCCGATATATCGGCATATGTCCAACCGTCTAATGGATCTGCTGAATCCTTCATTGGCCAATCTTCTGACCGGAATAAGGTCGGGTTAGGTTGATTGAATGGCGTTCGAGATTGTCCAAAGGGAAGGAGGACGCCATCTTCTCGGAATCTTGTTGCGCAAATGCGATGCATAGGTGGGCGCGTGAACAATGCTCGGTCTCTGTGGTCTCTGCGTTCGTGAGCCATAGTGATAGACGTCCGGATCTGCTGCGCACGGTCGGAGGTGAGCGATTCTGGGACACTGAAGCACGCGAGCAAGAGAGACCATTGCTCCTTCGTCAGCACCAGACGTAGAGAACTGGATTTAAAATGCCAAGTTTTTCCGAGGACGGTACCAGGAGCTTTGCTAGTGATTTTAGAGCACACATCTTCCACTAGCTTACGAACTGGTCCACACAGCAGCTCCATGTGATCTCGAGATATCATAGCGGAGTACCAGACGTGGATCATGCAATCGACTGCCTGCACATCACTCTCTGCGACAAAAGCAACAAGGAGGAGAATTGCGTTTCGCGAGACAATGTCGAAGTCTCGATCATTGACGTCGACCGAGAACTTGTTGGCAGAGCTTTCTGGCACCGATGCAACAGTCTTCACGATATTCCGAAGATCTCCGGAAGCTAAGTCATGGCTGAGTATGAAGAGACCGTGAGTCTGTATTCACCTTTTCACGTACCTGCAAACAGAAGGTGTACGTCGGCAGTATATCCCAAGCCCTCATTTGTGTCGAGTTTTAAGATGTCGATTGCGGGCATGTTGCCCCAAAGATATTTTTTGCTTCCAAAGCTTGTGGCGGGCGGACCGCCCATAAAAAGCGGTGTGCGACCCTCGAGAACCCATTTTGGCCTCCAGATATCTTGAACTAGTGGTGATTTGCAGTCCTTCCTATGGTCATTCCAGTGGCTCCTCTGGCATTCCGTACCACAATACTTCAGCGAACATGTCAGGAAGAACGCAGATTTCGAAAACGTACGCCAAACCGTAGCGGCACTCACCAGAACAAGCAAGCAGTTCTTGCAAGCGAGCTTGCCTTCTCCCTGACAGTTCGCGCAAATAAGTTGATGCATAACGAGCATGACTGTGATGCGTCAGATGATGTCGAATCCAAACAACAAACTCTTCGATTAAAATAGTTGTCGAATGTCGCAAGATCCGGCTGGTTAAATGATCCAAGAGAGAAACACCAGTGGGCACAACATAAGGCAGATGATCGAACTTCAGGAAGGCGTGGCACGCTACGATTGGTGACAAGATCGCAGACTCTTCGAGAAGCTCGTCTGAGCTATATATAGCATGGAGCCACAAGCGGTCTGCAGCCCGACGTCGGCAACAGCGCAGACCCTTACCTCATCTTGGAAGACATGCTCGGCCGAGCTAGCTAGTAGCAAGCCAACTAATGTCCGAGCTTTCTAAGCTTCGCTCCCTGCATGTACCGGTTAATCATCTTTCTTATCCCTATAATGGCATCAGTAAAGCCTGCATTGGCTTCAACGTTCATTCTTATAATAGTCAGCAAGTCCAGCTGTCCGTAGGAATGTGTTTTAACCCTCTGCGAAAGCACAAACATGCTGCATCGTGCGGCGAAGATTTGGCATGAAAACAGTCATGCACTTTGACGGCGAAGAGATAAGCTCAGGATGTGCTGATCCGCATAAGAGCAAGCGGGAATGGCGCGTGAAGGCAGAAAGAAAAAGGCGTCAGCCAAGGTGAAGAGCGGGAAACAAGTGTGTGGCGAAATATCTTGAGAGAAATGTGATCGCGTCCCGGGACGGAGGGTGTCCCGCGACACGGGAATGGACGTTACACCATGAAGGGGGCCGGCGAGAGGATACACCTGTACGTGGTGCCGGCTACGAACCTTCACCTGCTCTAGGAGGCAGTGTGGAGAGCCATGATATCCTCAGAGCGAGCTCCGCAGCGGCGGGCGGCAGGCGTGCTTGGTACGCAACAGCGACGGTGAGGTCCGCCTTACCTACCGGTGAACGCGACGACAACTAACGCCGACAGTGTCCTAGCATCGGCAGAAGGCAAGAGCAAGGTCAAGGAGTCGTCACGAGGTGTGGAAAAGTCGTCGCCATTCCGCATCTCACGAGCGACAAGATGGTGATACTGGTGGCGGGTGAGACCGCAAGAGCTTGGATTACGAAGGACGTAGTGAACCCGGCGTGTGACGAGCAGCAAGGACTATCTGTCTACATCGCCAGCCGGTGGGTGTCGCCTCAGCCCACCACTGGCAAGGAAGGAGCGACCGTTATCCCACGGAAGCACTCCAAGCGTCGAGAGGTTCTCCGCGAGGAGGAGATAGCAGAAGGAGGGGAGGCCATTCCGCGACCCTGTCGGATGGCCCCCTGGACGTCGAGTTATTCCGTCCAGGAACAGGAAAGGTCACGTGACACCCCCACGCGGCCGGACAGGAAGAAAGTACCACTGCCAGTGAGTGGGAAAGTTTGATGGCCACCGAGGCCTCGAGTTGTGGTTTGGCTCGAGGAATCGATGATTGGGGAGAGACCGCTGCGCACCTGCGCGGTGGGACTAGGACAAGCGAACTGAAAGGCACGCGACGAGGACCCCATTCTTCGCCACAGGATGGAACGTGGACAAGGCACGAAAGGCATGCGGCTTGATGTTTTGCATCAAGCAACGATCGGCTGACAAGGGTGAGACTATGGCAAGGCCATCGTACCCAGGTTTTCCTCCCATGTGGGGGTTTTTGCCTGACCAGGTTGGGAACCATAACAGTGCTCTCACGGAGTGGCTACCCCTATCACACTCGCATAAAACCAGATTTGGGGAACATTTGAGTCAAGGCAACCGACGAGAATGTAAATGTAAGGTCAACGTTCAGGGACAGCTCATACAGACTTTAGATATGTGCATAGCTTGATTGAATAACATAACATACACCACTAAGACATTTCCTGCGAAGACGCATTCGCGCTAGGCTATACGGATGATGCCGCAAACGCAGATGGTGAAGAAAGCGCCGGCTGCTTAAGCAGCGCGGCGATCGGTCTTTCGTCGCGGCCTGGTGAGCCGTGAACATCCTGACTGCCTCGACTATTCCCCAAGCCAACCGATGAATGAAGCCTGGGAATTGAGCAAGTGTGGCTTACCGAGGAAGGAGCAAGTGTTCGTGAAATAAGAAGCATTTCTGATCGACTCGACGCTCCGTGAGAATGTAGGATGTCTACCGGAACGCGTCGGGGTGCGCTGAGTCTCAGTGATCGGATCTGTCTTGCGGGCGCCAGCCGGCGAGTGTGAATGTCTACATCACTTCTGAACCTGAATCTCTCTTCGCTCCAGGCACCAGTCCCGTGCGAGTCACAGCCTCGCCCTGGTCGTGCTGGCAGCATCAAGCTGTCTTCTGTAGTCGGATGTTGTGCTCGCTCCGAGCCTGGCAGATGGGATGTGGGCATCGCCATCGGTCATCACTGCTCTGCCCTTTCAAGTGTTGCGTGCGCACATGACGCCAGAGGACGTGGGTAGGCTCCCATTGCTTTTTGCGGAGCTCTTCGACCAATCGATCATTTCCCAGACAGAAGAGGCATTGCGTGGGAAGACACCAGTATGGGAATCCGCCGTGCTCACCAGGCACGAGATTCGTACTGTCGAGACTCGGCGGCCAACAGCCCAGACTCTTCGTCATCGATTCGGATTCTCTTGAATGATCTTCCACGGCGTTCGTTCTTGGTTCCATCCTGCCACAGAGATCCTTTAGCGCTTGCAACCCTTCGGCCCATCGCGGAAGGTCATCAGAAGTCCAGGGCGAATCATTCGCTTCGAGCCTTGCCAAATAAGCTCTTTCAGGCAAACGTGTCTTCTACCTGGGGGCGTATTCTTCTTGATATGCTGCAGTTGTGGCGTCGCTCTCCACGCCATGCAATTGCATCCTTACAATGGCTTCGTTCTTGCGTCGAAAATAACCCTCGCGATGCTCCCTCTGATATCGCTGTCTGAGTGCCCTTATCTTCCTCGTCAGTTGGCCACGCTGCTCTTGCAGGGTCAGGAGTACATCCTCATCCTCGCAGATGTCGATGGCGTTGTAGGTCTCGCGGCGCCTGTCGGTCAGTGCCGCGAGATCAGGCATGGCTTCTATGCAGTCCCGTTCCGCTTGCGACAGAGGACGATTGACTCTCGGATCGGCCCCGGCGCCCATGCTGTTCAGAGCGACAGTCAAATGTTCTTCAGTCGGTCTGCGTAAGACCAAGTTTGCAGTGTCGATCTCGATATTGGGGTCGATGTAGTGGTTCCTGTAGATTCGGCTGTCTAGGTGGCCTGCGACTTGATTTCGAACCTCCTCAGAAGCTCCTTCTACCTAGCAGTCAGCACGGGCCGCACAGCTTGGGACCATAGGACACACTGTCGAGCGAATTGAGATTGAGCATCCGCAGAGAGTAGGGTATGAAGCGTTTCTGACTTCCCTTGTTCTCTCCGAGCCTGCGAAGGCGATATCTTGCTTTGTCGGCTGAGAGCTCTTTATCCGGTTCTCCACTAGTCGATTCTCGTAGAATACACCGATTTTCGCAATCCTCGGACCAATAAAGCTCGAGCTGGTCCGTTGGTGGGACTTGCAGGGAAAGGAGGCTCTGAACAGAAGTCAGCAGCGGATCCTTAAAGGCGCCGTCATGAAGCCCGAGGGCGATGAGGTGTGCTGCGGGACAGTGCGTAACATTTGGCTGCGTCCAGAATGTGAATGTCTTCCTGCATCGCGTCAGAGGCACGTCGAAAGCAGAAACCAAGGCGACTACTCACTGCTGCCGGCGCCGTTTCTCGCCTTTGTAGTGCTTGTATCTCGGCTGGATGCAAAGCCAAGTCTGGCCGGTCTCATCGCACACGAGAAACACACGGAAGTCGCCGTACTTGAGTCTCGCCTCCGGGACTGTCAGTTCACCAGCGCTTTCGTCGGGTTCTTCTCCGTCGAATCCTCTCTTATGTCTTCTGGTGCCACCTCCTCCACTGTGAACCCGCTTCCGCTTCCGTGCAGCGGTCGCAGAGCTTGGTCTGAGCGCACTGTAAGCCATGACCATCATGAGAAATGCCTGCTGCACTCGTTGTCGTTCGTCCGGATAAAGAGTGGTATCGCCACCGTAGTGGAATCGAAGCAATTCGGTGAAATCAAGCGCAGTGGGCACCGCCTTCTCTCGTGGGCGAGACGGTTTCTGACCCTGGAAATGGTGTTTGAGGTACTTCCGATAGATCAGCGCCTCGTCGGAAAAGCTTTTGAATGTGCGTACCGCGTTCACATCCTTGCATACCGTCTTGTCCAGATCGGAATTTCTGGACCTCCGATAGAGCTGCTTGAACCTTCGAAAATATGTCTGGAGGCTGACGAGTTGTACTGTGCCGTTCTCGCCAACGAAGTCGAAAAACACCTTGATGACGGCTGAGCGCGGATCAGAGAGAGGGTCGAGGCCTGATGCGTCGTAGAACCTGCCATGTGTGAGCGGTGCTCGAGAATTTTGGGGCTGGACGCATACGCTTGCAGCTTCGATGTGATGAAGTCGAGGTTGTCTTCTGAAGTGTCTGCGAGCACATCTTTGTGTTCTCCATGATCTTCGTGCTGGGTGACCTTGTCGAGCCATTTGTTGGTATGCGAAGCGACCATCGTTCTTGCCGGAAACGAGGGCAGGCACCTGGCTGAGCCATGACAATGAGAGAGAGGCCGCTATATATGCGCCTGATGAACTGATGAGGGGCACGCGAGAGTCGTCGATGGCGCTGTGCCTCACGTCGACCAATTTTAGCGCGCAATGTTGGGTGCGGGACGGGATCAGGGCGCGTATTCGACATGGGCAAGTTTAGACGAATCGAGCAAATTTTGTGCATTTTATGCAGGTAGATTTGCGGTCGAATTTGGCGACACCTGCTGCCTGTTCGGGCAACACCCCCACCGACACTCGCATTCTGCCTGAAATGTCGAACATGTTGAGACAGCTGCATCCGGAAGCCGCGGATGACACCGCTACGCCTGGCAGTCGAGCGAGTAGGTAATGGCGCTGCGTGGCGCAGGGTACTCGTCGCTGACAGGCATTCACAGATGACCCGATGTACATCTCAGACTCCGAGCCCACCGATGAGGTCGCTCTTCCTTCCAAGCTGAACTTCAGCACACCAGGTCGTGAAGCTTCTCGCCAGTCGTCCCGTAGCGAGGCCCTAAAAGAGGTCCACTATAACACCGCACACCACCCGCAAGACAAGGACCTTCCCGTCGTTCGAAAACGAAGGAGGGTCAGTCAGTCCACCACTGAGGAGGGCAACGTTCGCACATCGCCGACGAAGCGTCGCAAGATCACTTCTGTGGAAACTGCGAGGACTACATCAGGACGATCAGCGAGGAGCTGCCACAAACAGCCCTCAGATCTCGCCTCCTTCGTACGAATCTAGAAGGAGACGGGAGATCTTCGGATTCGCAAACCGAAGAAGCTGCATGATCTTCGCCTTCCGATGAATCTGGAGTGAGACACGGAGGAGTCTTGCAAATGTCCCGTTTGTCGTCTCTCTTCCCTGTTCTTGCGACTACGAGTTTGCGTTGCTGACTTCGCACAGTTGACAATTCCTCGCCGGCCGTGTCCGCTGGGTTTTTAGCTGGCGGCACGGTATCTTTGTTGGCCAGTGACATGTCAGCTGCTCTGGCAAGTGCCGAAGCGGGAAGTAGAGTCTCCGCGGCCCATGCTCCACAAACATCTTCACGGGTCTGTCCGAGGTCCAGGATGGATCGCGCTATACGTTCTATAGCCTGAGAAGCTGTTACGTCCAGCTGCAAGGCACTCGTCAGCGCCTCTCTCGGTACTGCCAAGACTCGCATGGCTTCTTCTAGCAATGCCGCAACGTATTGGACTCGGCCGCAGTAATTCCTTCCGTCTTGCTACTGGTAGTAGGGAAGGGCCTGATCGAGCTCCCGACGGACACTCTCCGAGAGCTTGTGTCGCTCATCTTCGCCGAGTTCACCAGACTGTGTCGAGACGCGTTGGCCTGGCAATAACTCGACAATGATTCGTAATGAAATGGCCGTCAGACGGACGGGTGCCTGCAGCATCATCGATGGGCGTAGCTTTGCCATCGCGGCTTGTAAGGCTGGGGCTAGGAAGGACGAAGTACTAAGGCACGCATTTGAAGTGATCTTCTTCAAAGCCTCTGGATGCTCATCGAGGATGCCGAGCTCGCAAGAGTCGGAAACGCAGTGCCCTCCCATGATGAATATGAGCATGACTTGAGGCGTATGGCCTTCTTCCAACCCGGTGCATCGTTTCCGTCAGCTCTGTGGTCGCGTTGCTTGGTCCAGCTTCCGTGCCGGTGCTGGCGTCGGTGATCGAGAGTTCTGTGACCGGGATATCACGAGTCTATTCCCGCGGGCTGCACAACGACCTGCCGCTCATCGACTGGCTGTCGCCATCGGGCCTGGACGTGATTACCCCCAACACGATCCAAGCCTTGTTGGTCGGCAAGAGACCATTCGCTGCCGGCTCTCCTTGACCAACACAACACCGGCTCGAAGCGCACTCCTCAAACCGTGCTTGCATGATCTCGCATAGCTCCGCCTCAGAAGCTTGCATGAACGGCTGCATGTAATCGCTTCTCTATAACGTGTTTGGGTATGATTCGCTTGCCTCGTCCCGCGCCTCCCGCATGCAGATGTTTGTGCAGGAGCGGGAAGTGACGAGCGACGAAACATGCAGCTAAATGTATTTGTCCTCGTTAGCTACAGTGCCAATAGTTGTCGAGCCTTGCACTTTGTTGGAACCTGTTGATTCCTCGGAGGGATCCTTCGTAAATCGCGGGAAACTACAGCTAATGTATTAGATAACGCTGCTCGTGTAGGTGCTGGTGGGTTCGTCGAAAATTTCAGTGCCGGGAATGCAGAACAAGTGCTCGATATGGAGTTTTGAGGGAAGGCTGAGTCGAATGTTCTCTATTAGCGCGACCGGTGAACCATCGAATCTGACTTGGCCAATCGGGAGGGTTGGGAGGTATGGAAACGCTGGAAACGGGCATTACACGAACTACTCTTCCCTGTCTCCATTCTTGACTCCCAAACAACCCCGCATAATGATACAGGAAGTCACCAGCCACTAATGACCCAAAAAGCATTCATTATTTGCTCGCAATTCTCGCCGAGACATCTTTTGTAATTAGTGGACTACCAAAAGCTACCGTCTTATTCTGGACACGGATCCGGCATGCATATTGCAAGCTAGTATCTTGGGTGAGTGAACCATGCTCTTTGCTGTGCCGCACTCCTGCCTCCGGTCGTCTTTAGACTGTACTGTTGTCTTTGAAGCACGCCACGCCTGCACGACTGTATTGGAGGAGTGTAATATCAACCAATCGACAAAAGCCACGCGATATGAAAGGTCATACTGCTATTGCGTCTGCGTCTGCAATATTTCACCAATAGAACTCCGCCACGATGTTCTCACGATGCCTCTGGGAATGTCGAAAAACAGCTTGGGAAGATAGCCGTCTTTTATATGAACTGATTCTCCGCTAACACTCACGCCTGAACTTTTCGGTCACTCCAAAATGTCCACGTTAAAACAAACAGATGTTTCGAGAGATGCTCGACCTCACACTGCTGCACCCACAAGCCCGGATGTATTCAACACGACAACGAAAGGTGCATTCGAAGACTTGATTGCGGCAGCCAAAGTATTGGCCTCCAGCGAAACGATAGGTAGCGTCGTTAGCCTCTTTGATAAAATCCCAGATCTAGAGGCGAGTATAAGATCGAAGGACGAGCAGATACAGAACATGGATTTGAAAATGGAGAAGGAAGTGGAGAAGCACAAGACTGCAAATAAGGAGTCTCTTCTGACGTATGATGCCGCAAAGGACGATTTGAAGTCTGAAGTCGCAGATTTAAAGGCACTTGTCACCTCTCTGCAAAGCAAGATAGAAGAGAAGGATGCGGCAATTGAGACGCTGAAGACCGATGAAGCGGATTTCAAGGCCAGAAGCGAGAGATTCAAAGCATTTGTAGAGACGCAAAAGGAAAAAGTAAAGAAGTCTGCTGCTCTGGTTGCGGAATTGAAAGAGTCTGTAAAGGAGAGCAAAGCGGACCAAGACAAGCTGCAAGATGATTTTCAAAAGCAACAGAATTTGCTGTCCCAGTCAGAGGTGGGTCTAAAGAGATCACAGAACGAATACGAGATTTTGAGGAAGGAATATTCGTCGATGTCACGACAACTGGAAGGCATACGGAGCCTAACTATATCTCTAAGCGATGGGGATCCCATAGCTACGTAAGATATGCCACTTGTACCAATTCCAGTTGACATCTGACGCTCATACAACAGGATCGCGAAGCTGGACGACGTGTGGTTGGCGGTTTCTGCCTTGGTCTGTTCAACGTTCTTCCGAGACTTACCAGACAGCGTGATTCAGGTTTGACAACGCTCCGCTGCTTCAGTAGGGTGGCGACTGACTTCCAAATCCAGAACCAGGTCGTTTGGAGTGGTTTGAAGCAATCACGCTACGACGAACTCGCCTTGCCAATACCACAAAGCAATACAAACGCAGCTAAGCAGATGCGATGTGTAGCCATCATGGCAAATATTGCACGTGCTATCGACACCTACATATTGCAGCCGACTGATTTCCTGCCATCGAACGGCGGCCTCCGCGGATTGCTCGTCCGGCAAGCGCAGGACGAGATTCGGAAGGAGGCGGCGTTCCGTGCGATGATTCAGGCGCTGCTCCCAACGCAGCAGGACACTGCCGCGACTAGCCGAATTGCTGAGGCATGCGACAATGTGATGCATGACATTGGCGGACTGCTTCCGCGCGAGGCGGTGGCGACCTTCAAGGGCGAGCTAACGGATATTGTAGAAAACACACACGACATTTGGCGACAGGTGCGACAATCGAAGGACGCCGTGGAGCCTAGCTTCGTTCTGACGCATTATTCTGACTGGTACTGGCACCAACTACAGTTCGAAGGGGACAAAGCAATCGGTTTGGACAGCGCGCCGAGCACGAATACAGGCATGGATGAACCATTATTCGCCGTTTTTCCACAATTCAACTTATTGGATGAAGAGGGCCAGGGACCGGTAACCCACGGTTTACTGCTAACGCGATCGCTGGTGAAAGAAGCGAGACGAGAGTTGGATCCACAGCCTTCAAGCCCCCGAGTTGGAAGAAGCAACTCCATTTTGGCCAGACTTCAGAGACCTCGTGGAGTATCACTCGAAACCTATTCCGGGCATGGGCCAGAAGCGAAGTCTTTTTTAGAGCAACAGTCTTCCGGAAAGCGTTCGGATGGTCGGGAAGGCGATTGAGGAGGTCAACAAAGTCGATCTGATGATGGAGGTACAGGCATACGTACATATTCTGAAAGCCATGGGTATGTAACGTAGCTGGAGAAACGTAAAGTGAGCGTACGTCAAATCACAAAATGAATGGTTTTCACCGTGACTCTTCCGTCCAGTACCCAGCTCTGCTGTTTCGCCATTCATGCATGCCGTCAGTATGAACACTGGTTACCCACATCGCAACCGAATGTTATGTTCTCGTTGAGCACGACTCAACAAGTGCTCACCACTGTTGAGAGTAAAAGCTTGGATCTTAAAACCGCGAGTGTGGACAGCATATCGGAGTCAGAAATGCACATCGGATCATCTGACCATGATCGTTAGCCAACGGAAACTATCACTTCCTGACCTATCTGCTCCGTTGCCATGCTTAACTAGTTTGTCATCTGCGGCATTTGAGACCTGTGCTGTGACCCTGGTTGAGGTCCCGGCTGAGGTCTGACGAGCTCTCGATCTTGGGTGCCCTCGGATGAATGTGGATGGAGAAGGAAGCTCCGCCTCGGAAGCTGGATCGGGCTGTATAGAGCGAGCAGCATGCTGGCCGGGTGGGATAACGTTTTCGTGTCTCGCTGCTGACACTGTCTCCTCGGGCCGCGAAGCTATTCGATCGTGCGACTTGGAATCTTTCTTTTCCGGCGTCCAGACCGACAGCAAAGTTTCCGCGGCCCACACGCCGCGGACATCTGCAGCACTGTGACCGAGATGGAAGATCGAAGGGGCCACGCGTCCCAAGGCACGATTGGCCGCTGCATCCATCTTCACGGCGGCGGTTAGAGACCCAGGCGACACTGCCAAGACCCGAACAGCATCTTCCAGCAATGACATCAAATACTGCACCCGACCATAATAATTCCTTGGCCCTTGCCATGGGTAGTACGGGACTGCCTGTTCGAGTTTGTTGCGGATCGTGTCGGACAGCCTCTGTTGCTCATCTCCACGGGCGCTCTCGTCTTGATGCGTTACATGATCGGTTGGTAATATCTCGGCAACAAGCCGCAACGTGATGGCAGTCGGTCGGACAGCCACCTGCACCATCATCGATGGTCGCAGCTCAGCCATCACTGGATGCAAGGCGGGATAGAGGAAGGCTGATGTGCGAAGGCACTGATTCGAGGTGATCGTCTCCAGAGCCTCCGGATGCTCATTGAGGACGCCGAGGTCGCACGAGTCCTCGAATCGGTGTTCTCCAATAACAAAGATAAGCATGGCTTGAGGAGGCGCGTTATGTTCCTGCCGTGCGTTCGGCGTCTGCCTCGAATCGACGATTGCGTTGCTCAATCCGAAGTCGGTGTCTGGCAGATTCGTGGATGTCATGTCGGGTGAGTCAAATGTGTCTTGGGAGCCTTCGGCAGGACTCTGGCCAGCTTCAGCGGAGGTCACATTAAGTGAAAAAGAATCATTTGCAGTGTCTTTTGGATGTGAAAGTGTTCCGCGGTCTGTGGGTGTGGTGGGGTTGACTGGCCAGAAGTGGGTAAAGACAAGAGGTTTGGTGGAAAGAAGTTTTATATGGACAACGCATGTGGCACAGTGTGACACTGATGGATATTGTTGCACAGTCGCTTGCTCGCTCGCTCGATCCATCACGCGTATTCAATCGTATATTGATGGCCATTGAGGGCAGGCAGTGCATTGCCAAATGTTCTATTTCAGGTCTGTCTCAGAGTTGGCATGTGGGATGTTGGGCAGCTGCTTTCTTCCAGTGCTTCAGGCCAACGATTTGTGTTGCTGAGCTGGCGTTGACGATTACGCCATGTCAGATGGCGAAGCAATCGAATTTCCACGACCAGCGATCATCCCGGACGAACCACTAAGTGTCTCGATCGACTGTGGCAAAGAGCCTGGACACAGACTTGTGGGCTGAGGGCAGAAGACACTGCTACGGTTGTTCGGTACCTCTACCAGCGTTTGCTATGCCTCAGGACGGTCAATCTCAAAGCGTTATATCGTGCGATCTGCCACGCATCAAACGCCCAATCTGCCAGCAATTGGATCTCGGTCGAGTAAATCACAAAGCCATGGTACTCTCCAAGAGCGAGCTTCCACGGACCGAGCGTGTGGACTTCTTGGGGATGTCGAGCAATCCGTTTGCAACGCATCTTTAGGCCGGGTGTTCCAGAGACCCGACATGGTCCTACCACAGAGGAAGGAATTGTTGCCTGGCCGACCGCGGTGACTCCAGGTGAGAATTGAGGAGGGATTGTACTGGTAGCCAAGGATACAGAAGGGAAGATGTGGTGTGAAGACGCGAAAGAAGGGAGATAAGGGGTGGCAGAGCGGCCACAAAATAAAAAGATTTGAGTATAAAAACTGAAATTTGTTTTGTACAAAGCGTCGTAATCAGTACATAATATATACATTATAGCCAACATTAGTGAATTATACTTTGATCCTATATCTTTATATCAATTATACTATTTAAATTTAGCTTTAATAATACTATCAGTAGGGTTTTTATTTAAAGTTAGTGCTGCACCGTTCCATTTTTGATCTCCCGATGTTTATGATGGTATACCTACAATAGTTACTACTTATGTGGCTATAATATCAAAAATATCTATATTTGCATTTCTTATGGAATTAGTTCTGAAGACGGAGAGCGAGATGGAGGAGGAGCCGGAGGTGAGGATAAGATAGAGGAAGCGAGGAAGTCATACTAATTG
>JAWDJX010000150.1:0-20740 GCA_033117895.1 Extremus antarcticus | reverse complement strand
ACAGATTGGAGTTTGCGGGACGTCGACCGTCTTCGTGACAATGCATCCCAAGTCCCAGGGCCCAAAGTATCCCCTTTCTCCTTCGCCGCTGTGTTGTTGAGGCGACTGTGCGGTGACGTTGAGCTAACTCTGCAACTGTACTCGAGAGCTTCAATTAGAGCTGAGGCCCTTGATTGGCAGTATCTGTGCTGCGAGAATGACGTACGTGGGCATTGATTCGAAGCTGCCTCCATCGACCATGGCGCGAAGGCCGGCGGTGAGCTCGTCTTGAGCGGGAACATCCCTTCGGTACGGGAAAGTTCCGAAAGGATGATTTGATCTTCTTCATCCTGGTCCGCTTGCGACCGATCCTCAGCTCGATCCCGGGCAGGATCATATTCTGCAAAGCTGTTCGGTTTCTCCGCTACGAAATAGCTCGGTCGTAGTTGCTGGTAAAGATGACAGAGCCACGTCGCCACCTTTGTGCCAGTTGAATCTATGTGGATAGCTTCTTTGTCAGGCACATTGCCCAACATCACATTAGACAGTGTGGCCAGTGCCGCCCGGGTGGGTGCATTTGGTATCAGCTTGACAATCTCCTCGCACCTACTTCGACCGACTGTAAATGCCGTGTCTGTCACGACTGCTGCAGCCATGAGGTCCAAGCGACCTTCAGCGTAGTCCTCCCAGTGGGTGCCGACGTTGTGGCGAATAGTGTCCATCTCGTCGAAGAAGGTACCGATAGCCGCCATCTCCTCAAAGAGAAGGCCGCTTTCGCCATCCGCGACCTCCGTCGCTGAATGTGCCGATGGCTCGGTACTTGTCTCATGCTTGACCCATACTGCTGTGACGACATCGTTCGAATCGAGCGCGCTGGACAGGAAATGGTTTTGGTTCAAGCGGGATACCGTCGACTCCAAGAGCACAGCGTACTCTGTAGCTCATTGTCGAAATGTCTGTGTCCAGCATTGCCCCCCTTGTTCGACTGTGTATCAGGATACTTCTCAGCTTGATCTTGCCGCAATCTCAGTGTCCGTCTAATGAGCAAAGCGAGTGCAAGGGGGAGTGACATGCCAGCCTCCCCGGAGGTGGCAATCAAGGCAGCAAGTGTGCTGTAACTGGCGACTGTCGCAACTTCATAGTCCGGTTGGACAGCCCCCATCCAGTCCGCCCGCTTCGAAGGGTGGATCAGGCCAGCAGCCTCCAATTGTTCTCGGTACCACAGCGGACCACATTTTCAATAAGCCACTGCGCAACCCGATTTGTCGTTATCTTGTAGTTGGTTCATGTCGTGTCAAAGCGATTGTTATCCATCGAGACGTCAAGAAGTGGACAACGGCATAGAACGCGGCGGGATCAGGGTCTGGTGGGATTAAAACGGTCTGGTTTGTTACCGCGCAAGAGAATCTCGGACGACAGAGGCGACGTTGTAAACTGCGCTAGTGAAGTGTCGCCAGGTGTCATGCAAGCTTGTCGTCACTTCAGACGCCGTGAACCACCAATCATCTTTTGTTGCTCCGATGCGGGGCGGGTAGCGAGCCTAGACGCTCGGACACAGTCGGTTCGTTGTCAATGAAGCCTGACGCGCACCTGCAATGTCTCGACACGTGAAGGGTCGAGTAAGCACGATAGTGTCGGCATCTCGTCAGTCGAGCAAGCGAGTAGATCTCGAGTATGTCGAACTGTGGTCTAGTTTGCTCCGCCACAGAGCAGGTAACGGTGAATCGCGGGACCTTCGTGTGCGCGGCGGATACAGTGTGTTTGTCACTGAAGCATTGCCTCCGCATAGGTGTGGTTTGCGACCGGATACTGGCGGTTGCTCGCCGACGTTACGCAGCCACCCCCAGATGTACACATGAGCGCCCAAGCTGACCCCGGTGCCGGTACCGTCATGGGCTGCGTGTGACACCCGACTTCAACGTGTGAAGGACGTTTACGGCCGGCTCGCAGGTAGCTTTGAAGCCTGAGGCATCTGGCTGTCGTCGTCCTCCCAACGCCATTTTCAAGACGTCCAGCATCAGCTCTGGACCGCTCGCTACATCCTTATCGAACTGCCTTAGAACGAAATTCTGCCCGCCGGCTTTCAACGTGCCCTGCGGCCATCTTCCAGACCTTGGTTATATAGGCGCCCTGCAGTTAATGACGAATGAATTGCCTGCTTGTCACTCGGAATTTCAACTTCGTAATCTCGCATGAACGCTTTGCCCTCCGGATGGCGACATGAAAGCGGCTTCTTCTCGTCTGCGCTGCTCTTCTTCTATTTTGCACTGCTCCTCTTCTCTTATGAGCTGCTCATCATCTGCTCTGGCTGCTCTTCATCCCGCCTGCGCAGCTCTTCTCCTCTTCCGCGTTCACCGTCCTCTCGCCTACTCATCTCTTCCGCCAATCGCGCTTGAAGTTGCCGTACTTCGTCCTCCATCACTGCACACAGATTGAACAGTGTCAGGTGACGTGGAAGAGGGTGGTGTTGGTAGACAAGCTGCAGCTTTCGCTGGTTGCGAACGGGATGGGCTTTAGTCGCGCGCATCTTTGTTGCGAGTTCTGGGTGTCACAAAGCAGTTGAGATCATTGCGATCGCCGCGCCATCTTGTGGGGAATCGTGTTAGAAAGTCGAAGGAGAGCATGCAATTGGATTCCCTTCGCTGTCCACGCTCATAGTATGAGAAATGCTGCCATTGCATATGAGGAGAAGTCAGATCTTCGCTTAGTACACCAATAAGAAGCCCAGACATAATGCAGCAGGCTTAAGCTCGCCGCACTGATGGAATCGCTTAGACACAGAGAGCAAGCAAGCGGTCAGTATCTGGGGCAGATCACGCCGCTCATGACTTGGTGCAACAAGAGACATCGCCACGCAGTTACTCACAGAAAACGACGGTACAAAACACTATTGGTAAACTACGTTCAGGACGGAAAGAGAGATTTCATGGGCGAACGTCAACATGCCACGTTAGAACACCATTCGGGACCCGACGTGAGCACACCGCCACGTTATCTTAGCTCAAACAGCTTGCCAAGACGGCTCGTTTTCCCCGGGGCGTGAAAAGTAAGTTGCCGAGCTCGAGCTCCACACGTACCCCGGCACCCTGGGCGGTCAGGGCTTAGTGATATATCTACACGTCAAGAAGTGTGCCTGGCATATTGCCACGCCCTTTTGTACATTATACTCCAAACATCTCTCCGATTGAAAATGGCGGAACAACTCTCACCAGAGTCCATCCCTCGACGTATCTTTCTTCGTTTTCGCACCAAAGATGATGCGCCGAGCGACTCGCAAATCATTCAAGACTTCTACACGCAGAAAGGCCTGAGCGACGCGCTTTGCTACGTTCATTGGCAGACACGGGAGAACCGCGACACATATGTGATCCTTGATGTGCATTGCGGCACAAATTTCGAGGAGTCGTACCTTCAAGGTCTTCCGCATGAGATCTACCAGCTTTCCTGGGAATCAGACAGCGGAACTATGTCAGTTTTTCTGCAGAAAGTCGTCGAATGAGAAGATCTAACAAGATGGTTGCAGAAACTTCAAGGCTCTCGAATCAGAAGCTATCAAGAGAACGATGCTCAAATTCACTACAATGTTCTCGTGGTGCAGCTAGCACTGTCGCCCCCTTTAATCTGAATTGCGGCGCTGGCAGTCTTGGTATCTCTTTTGAAGGATTGCCACAACAATGGAGAGCCGTGGCAGGCACGACAGGACAAACTGGAAGGTGGGATTCCTAACGTAGAACTTGATCTTTGTTTGTCGAAGATCTTTGCGCCAGGTCAATATCACTGAACAGTCCGCAATGAAAGACCACTATATCGTGCTGCTTCGTACTGGGAGTGACCTAACATTGGGAGTGAGTAGTGAGACACATTGATCGCCATCGAGATTGCGCCAGCTCGCCCCATCGCTTACTCCGACGCCACCATGTTGAATCGCCGCAGACTCTCCAACTCGCAAATAGTGTCCACCATCGACCCTTGTGCTCTGCATCACTGTGATCCAGCTGAACTTGGTGGAGTGCGCAATGCACAAGCAGGACAGACGCCGGGTTGGTTCTGATCTTGCCTGTCTAGAGTTTGTGGTAGATCCCGTTGATGGCCGCTTTGCGGTACGCAGGGTGTTTGGCCAGGCCGGGCGAGTGCTGCTCCGCACTTGAGGATCTCCCGGTTCCATGTATGACCACACTGAACATAATGAATCATCCTTTTGGCGCACATCTGTTTACAGTCAGTCAGACCCTCGATCATACCTGTGCATCGGCCCAATAAGTTCAACTCACGATTGGCGCCTGGATGTTTGTGAAATGAGGTATTTGCGTATGCGTGGGTCTTCCAGTAGATACGCTCCAATGCGTAGGCTGATCGAGTGAGATGATCTGGTTTGTGACGACGAAAGAACCGAACGCTGAGCTTGCATCAAGAAGACCTTTAAATATCCCGTGGTCACCGCCGCAAATCGTCTACATGCCACCGAGACATGGTTCTTGTCATTCTTGCAGGTGTGATAGCCTGTGCGTGTGATCAATGATGCAGTAGGTTGATCATGCAATGAAAGCAAATATGTGCCAGCATTCGATTCGTCTTGTCAAGGATGCGTCTTCGCAAAGTGAATGCCACCAAAGTCTCTCTAATCTCGCTTACTGATGGTCTTGGGATAGTCTGCGCGCGTCACTGAAACCGTCGGTCGCGACTTAGTCTCTGGAGGGCGTCTCCGCCAATGCCAAGGTAGAAGCTCGCATGCACCGGTAGAGCTTCGTCCAATCACGATCCTTGGCAATGGCTTCTGTTGCTATCCTGCTCCCTTGCTATCCTGCTCTCTTGCTGTCCTGCCCAACTGTCCTTGCTCGATTGCTTGATTGCTCGATTGCTTGATTGCTCGATTGCTAGAGTGTCATCCATATGGAAGCATTTGGTTGGTAATAGGGCTTTACTAGCCGGCAAAGGGGTTCAGTATGTGGTTGGCAGCAGGCTCCGCAAGCGCCGAATTCCTGCGCCAAAGCAGGTCCCAACCCAAGAGTGCGGCTCCAAGATAATCCGCACTTGCCGCAAAAGGAGCACGTGACGAATAGCCCTCGGCGCTTCGCAACCGAGATGCCCATATGTAAGGGTGTGCATAAGCTGCATAAGCTACATCGAATGGCTGCACGAGCTTATCTAGAACCACGCAAGCTTTGGCCGGATGAGACGCTCCGCTCGCCAGGGAAAGTCTATCCTGCAGCCGTTGCAACATTGCGCGAGAAGCTCTGCCCTGCTCTCGAAGCTGCTGTGCCGGACCTCGCGTGGCTGTAGCTCATTCCACAACCGCCCCAGACCCCCTGTCCATTCATGTGCTCCTACATGGCGATTTCTCTCCCTCCCCCCGAAGCATTCTGATGCGACTTTGAGATGTCTGAGCGCAAACTACCCCAGATATCGATGGCGGAGATAAGGAGGAGCGAGACCAGCGAGTCGGACCAGGCGACGATGAGCCGCTGGACCCAATTCTCTCGACCGGCCAAGACCGCTTTCAGGTGAGAGCAGCACGTTATACTCCTTGTGTCTGCGACTGCTGACGAAGTACAGATGAGTCGCATGGGGAAGCAACAGGTGTTCGTTCGGCACTTCAGGCTTGTGGCCACCTTCTCGTTCAATGCCATGGCGACATATGTGTGGGAGTTTGGCATCTTCAGCGTTGACCAAGGACTGGTAGATGGTGGTCGTGCTGGTCTCTTCTGGTCGACTGTGGTACATGCTATTTGCTTTGCACCGGTCGTCCTCTCCATGGCAGAGATGGCGTCCATCGCTCCGACAGCGTAAGCTTCAACGTTCTAAATAGGAGATACAGCTCTACTGACGGACATGCAGAGGAGGTGAGAAATGGACCTTGATCCGTGGGCAGTCATCTGCGAATTTTGCTTTTAAATGCACAATCGGACCACTATCTTTGGGGCGGCGGGTTCCGATGTTCGCAGCTTGAACAGGGTTGCGAGTACCAAAGTCATCGTGAAAAGACAGGTTGATGTTACATACGATTCCCCATACCCACATGTCGGAATGGCCAAAAGACAACTATTATCCGGCGTTGGTGCACCTGGCTTTGTGTATACAATCTTGGGGCGCTTGTTAAGTTGATACTGGTGTTCAGAAAAAGGTACCAGCGGGTGGCACAAGGCGAAGTCGTTGTGGGAGCATTGGAGAGCTGTCACTTTAGCGTGTAACACCCCGGACGTAGACTGTGTTACCCAACAATGATCACCTCTCGAATCGTCGCCTTTCTCGAGCGTAGATCAGTGATGACCTGGGCAAGGTCCTTCGTGCACCCGACTCGCGGACCTTCCACCTACGGCTTGCGTGGTTCTTGGGGCTTCGGGAACCAGAAGTGTCGAAAGGTGGATCGGTTGCGTGCTCCTAATGCAAAGAACGTGGTATTCTGGAGGCATGCTGTCAGCATAATCCAGGTGAGTCTGTAACCAGGCTGAAATAGTCGTGCATTTCTGAGTAGACTCATCGTCTCTGTTTACTTCCAAATCCTCTCGATATCGGGCCAGCTCGCTATATGCTCGAAGCCAGTCCTGTTGGATAAGATCTAGGCCAGTGTGCTCCTCTCTTGGCTTTACAACTTCTCGACGTGTGATAGCGTCCTGGTGGGCATTTCCGCACACGTCGCAGGGAAGTCTTCAGGCATGCACCACCGCCTGCTCTGGGCAGAGTCCAGGGGCTCTGTAAGCGACGTCCGACAACACTGCTCGCCTCGAAGGTATTGGTGGACGGCGTGCCGATCGCGCTCTTTCCGGAAATCTACGTCGTATTTAGAGCTGATCGAAGGCTAGGTTTTCAACGAGCCTTCCCCTTCGCCTTGTGGCTTCCACGTTGTCGCCAAAAACACCAACGAGTAGGCCTTGAGCCCATCTCGCCCAGCTCTGCCGGACTCCTGCGCGAATATTACCAGTGATTCCGGTTCATCCACGTTCACAATGAGACGGACATAGTAATATTCGAGCCCCTCGGCGAGTGCGGTAGTGGCGACAATATATGGGCGTTTGGTACTCACAACCCAGGTAGTAAGGATATGCTTCTTCTCAGCTGCGGTGCCATTCTCGGGGGTGTAAGAATCACATTGGAGCAAGCCCGACAGTTCGTTGGCCTTCTCACGTGTCTCCTCGACGTCCGCCATTTCCTTTGTATAACCATGTGCGAACTGTTCGCCGACCACTCTCGCCCGATGCTGATAGCCGCATGTTGGTAGTCGTGTGTTGTGAGTCGAACACCTACTCGTTTCTCGGTCTCGTGAGCGATGATTCTTGTCGATCGGTCAGTTTCCCACGGACCTTATTCGTTTGCCCAGATGTAATCACTCCATTCGGAGCCCTTCACATGAACCGAGAGGTACTCTTGAAACGGCTGTACATATCCCAGATATACCGCGAGTAGCTGTCCGACCTTCCGCGGTAGAATCCGTGGGATAACCTTCGGTTTTTCGTGCTGCGACTGCAAAATGGGGAGATCCACCATCAACTTCTTCCTTGACGCCGAGTAATTCACCATCATCATCCTCATACTCCGTAGCACCTTGTCCTTGCTTCCACTGAAGTGCATGTCTTTCGATTGGAGCTGCTTGGAAACCGCAAGTAGTGGAGACGTGGACCGTGGCTTGGCGTCCGCATGCACCATCTTGCACCATCGCTCTTCACCGCCGAACACAATGACTGCTGAGTCTCTTCCCGACAACGTCATCAGGTTTTCCGCAAGGAAACGGAGGCGCAAGAGGCACCTGGATGACAGCGGGGTGCGTTATCTTCTCTGCTTCTTGCCAATCTTGCTGCGGACTAATCTTGGTGAACAGAGCGCTGATGAGTCCACTGCGAATCGTATAGCGGAGTCACCTGCGGATGAGCCACCAAGGAAGCAAAAGCGCGGTCGACCTCGCAAGATAACAGAAGGTTGGTCTTTCATGAGTCGCCGTATAATGTCGTGCACATCATATGCTGACTGACCTAGCCCAGATTGCAAGCCTGCCTCGCTCTTCTATTAACCACCAATCACCGCACTCGTCCACATCACCAGGACCCCCCACGGAAAAGAACTTCACCAAGAGCTCGAATACCCCTTCTCGTGCTTCGACATCCGCTATACCATCTGGCGGTCTGGGAGAGGAGCTCGGAGATTTGGGAGAGGATCACAGCGATACAAGGTCACATGATCGATCAAGTGGTCGAGCTCAGGCTTCATTGTTGCTGCAACAGGTGTCACCTGGACTCGACGAGGATGAGACTTCCACGGCATTCACGATGAATACGTCGCAGACGCAGGACGCTGAAGTGAGCTATTACCGTGCAGCTACCGGTGAGGACGTCACGCAGGAACCTGGCACACGTGAGCCATCATACCAAGACACATTCGAGGAGACCTTGCAACTTGGTAGACGACTTCAGTCGTATTACGCCCGTTGCGCCTCCCAGACCCAAGCCAAGGCAGATATGGTGAATCGTGCAAAAGTGCTAGTCGAGGAGGAAAGCGAGCAGGAAGCTCTACGGAAGCGAGCGACTTGTCAAGATGAGAAGGTAGCCTCACTCCGATCTATGCTCCAAGAAGAGGAGAGGGCCATGAAGAAGCGAGCTGCCGAAATCGAGCGTGAGGGAATCGAGTTGTTGAGACGAAATTGAGCGAGATAGCTGTCATCGAATCCGAGGGCACATAGTGTACTTGTTGTTCTCCCGCCTAAGAATCCGGTGTCTAAATGGCCATGTCTGGGTAGCTCAACGCAGTGAGCTCGCCACGGCTACGGAATAAGTGCTAGGAAGTCACGGCCCTTTGCGCCAGAAGCAGTATCGCGGCCACGATCATCCAAGTGTGACCCAGTACCGCGTTACAGTCGGCAGGCGGCTATAGCGAGCCTGCGGCATAATGCTAGCTGATGAGCAGCTGTAGAATCCCTGTATATCGCCGTTCGTGGTAGGGCTTGCGAGCGTCGTGCGAAGGTCGTTTGTAAGAAGTAAGGATAGACCGGTCGAAGTTCCCTTTTCTAGCCTCTAGAAAGGGCTCGTCACTAGAAGCGTTGCTGGAAATGGACCAAGCGGAAGAAACGGACAACGGTGTTGCGGGAAAGATGATCGCACTACAACATTGTAAAGGCGGAAGCCGAAAGGTCCCGCTCTTCGGCATACCTAATGAGCTACTCCTTGCTATCCAGTATCATCTTGAGCTACGGGACCTCTGCCAGTTCGGTCGGTGTTACCAATGGACACGCTCTTTCTCGCCAGGTGCCTATCAGCAATGGTATCGAATGGACACAGATGGCGCTAGAGAAGGAACGACTGATGGCAATGGGCGTGAGCAAAGCACCGGAGGACGTGCTCGATGTGCTTGAGGACCACATCTGCCTTCGAGCAAAGGAGGCGATTGGTTGTGGTTAGATATCAGCAATGTTTAAAGCGTCTGAAATTATCTCGGATTCATCTTGTTGTGTTATAAGAAGTGTAGCTGGATCATGAGGTAACAACTGCCACACAAGAGCAAAGCTACCTTGGAAATCGAGGAAAGGAAAGGATAAAGATAGACTCCTTTGTTAACGGCTCTGCAGAACGGTAGTCTCGAAGTCATGGTCAAGCGCTGAGCTCTTATGCATCGTACTGTATGTGATCATCCCATCTTCACAGCCGAAACGCCTCATTGCAGCCATGATCGTTGATGCCGGGCGGCGAAGTTATGGTAGTCTATGAAGGCGCGTTGCCGTAAATACCCCAGAAGTGCTCGGTGTTGAAGCTGCCTTCGAACTTATCCTTCCAGTCATCGTTGAATGCGCTGAAGAGAACGATGTTACTCGAGAATGCACTCCTGAGAGAGTCAATAGCTGCCTTCTGGTTTGCTGGACTTGGGACTGCCGATCCGTTAGGATCACCAGCTGATGGCCACCCTGACTCCGTGATCATAACGTCCTTGCCACCGCAGGCGTCCTTGACATTTTGAGCCTGCGAAGCGACATATTTGCCAGCTCCGTCGGCGGTGATGTCGGCGTCGAAGAAGGCGTGGCAATTGGCTGCGGCGAAGTCAGAAGCCTCGCAGAGCTCGGGGTTGTCGATGATTGCGGTGAAGGTATCGACAGTCACGACCTTGCCGGTGTGTACCCAGCCACCTGGAGCATACTGCGTGCAGTCTTTACTGCACTGACAACGTCAGATGCCGATCCTCCGTTGTTCACAACTTCATTGCCGATCGAGATAGTGTCGATAACATCCCAGTTGCTCTGGGCAGCGTCGATGAGAGTCTGTGTCTCGGATTTGACTGAAGAGATGTCGTAGACCCCAGCTATAACCTTCATTTCCTTGGAAACGGCAGCTTTCATCACGCCGGGGACTTGTCCGCAGTCAATGCCGTAGATTCTGACCATGCTATGACCGCTAAAAGCACCGAAGTCACTGTCGATCTGATCTGCGGTCTTGCAATCACCGTTGCTGTCGTAGGGTGCGTAAGAAATGGCATAGCCGGAGGCGCCTGCACCAGCACCTCGGGAAGGTGGCGCGGAAGCGGCTAGAGCTGGTGCCGAAGACGCAGATGAGTCAGGGGCTGAGTACGATGGTGGTGCCGCTGATTGGGAGCTGGCCGGGGCTTCAGAGCTGACTGGCGCCCCTGACCTCTCTGGGGTGGAAGGGCTCGGAGCAGCTGGTGGTGCAGAGCTGGTGGTCGGCTCAGGTTGGCTGTAGGTCCGCTGATGGTGGCCATTGCCGCCGTTGCGCCAGGAAGTATACTGAGGGGCACCATCCTGATCAACGTAGACCATAGCCACGGGCATAGTCTGGGTCACCGAAGCGGTGACCACGTGGACAACCACATCGCGACGGTTGGCGTGTTGATACTGGTGGCGACGGCCGTGCGGCACTGCGGCGGCTACTATGGAGAGCGCCACCGTGAAAACAATGCTGAGGTTCATGTTCGTGTGGTACTTCGTGCTGTTGTGTTACTGCCGTCTGGCAGCGTTGGCGAATGTTTTTGGGTTGTTCGATACGTTGTTCGGTGGGTTTTCGATTCCTATCTAGAACTTTCGAATTCTCCTCCTCGATTCCAAGCGCGTGTGTTACAATAGTAGACAGAAAAATATGCAATCTGCGCGGACGAAAGCCGTGACTGTGACATACTATTTCGGATACTGCACCCGTAACCTGCCACCTCCAAAATAAACCTCTGCTATCGTCGAGTTTTGTACAACACAGTCGGCTTCGATGTCGCCTGAGTATTAATTTACCTCTGAACTTGGTGGGACGTAGTAACGTGTATCATTATTACTGCAAGCCTTAACGGTATAGTGTGTTCGATCTACTTTCGTTCGGTTTGGGACGACTATTCGTTCCTCTTGTATAGCTGTAGCTTGAGGCTCAGGCTACTGTCGTTGAATATATTTGGCGGTCTTGGGTTCCTTGCGACGATCAATGTTCGTATCACGTCGCCAGTGTTTACTGAAGTAGCCTTTCAAGACTTTGCAGATGTGTGTGAAAGATACAAGGGGCATCCTAGCGAGGTAGGCAAAGATTCAAAGCTCCAGTCTAATATTGTATCATGACTTGTCGGCTTTATATATACTCCACAATGGTATCGGGGGAAAACGCAAGGGGGGGGGATATGAAAAGAGAGTAGCAAAAAGGCTGAAAAGCTGAGCTGCACGCTCTCCAGCCGCCAGGAACATTTCCGCCCGGGACCAAGTTGCTCGGCGGGCGAGCGCGCTTCAGCGAGCGATTCGAGCACAACAGGTACGACGCGCAGGGCGTTGCTTTTTAAAATCGCAGCCTGCTAGGTCTTCCTCTTCCCTACGACGTTGCGGGTTATTGAATATTTGAGGCACGACCTGGACCTCGCGCAAGCACTGTAAGTGCGAGAAGACTGTAGTCAGCAGACGAACGTTGGTCTTGATCCGCGTTATGCTTTCTCTCATTCACACCGCATTTCTTCTACTTGCCTCTGGCTTCAACGTCATAATTCTGGAGGAAATTCAAGCTCGGTCTGCCGATGGAGAGGCTTCGTCCGCTCCCCCTCTGTCTCAATGCCGCCTCCTATCTAACTCCCGCAAAGATCTTGGGGCAGGCTCGTCCCAGGATGAATATGAGACGAGCGACTCCAACGAGCACTAGGAGCCTCGAAGAGTGCCGGCACTGGACAGAAATGGACCTCAGGGCTTGTTTACGTTGTATATTCGGGAGGCGCTAATACATGCAGTAGCGAGAATAGACGAACAGATGTCTCCGCCAGCTTGCTCAAGGTCTTCACCACTCTTCCAGCCGTTGAGGGTGAAAACGACTTGGCTCAAGGGCGACGGCGAAGGCGCTCATTCTTCGATGCTTAGCGTGCGACTTTGGCCGATCCCGGATACTTCATCAGCGTCGATTTCTCTGACCTTGGAATCTTCCGCGACGCTTGGGTCCCTGGGCATCGATCCTGCTCTCATGACATTCAACGAGCTTGAGCATATCCACGGGCGCCAGGATCAACACAACATTTCCGCCAACTTCAGGAATTCACCACACATGCAAAACCAATAATTTGACCTTTCTAAGTTGTACACTTTGCTTTGAATGCTCTCGATTAGACCTGGTCCAAGTCTCAGAAGTACTGCACCAAGGAATCCCAAGCATTTAACCCGTAAATTCTCAAGAACTCAACCTGTGATCCCGTCTATCTAGACCGTGCTTTCCTACACAAAGTCAAGAATTTGACCGTCAAATCTTTGCGGCATTGTTTTTAGGTAACGATCCTGCCCTGAAATCTATGCGGCATTGTAGTTAGGGTGCACTGTATTAGTGCTATAAGAATAGATTTTGTTCCTAGAGTTGTGCAAACCCCTGTAGTCTGTGTGTGGGAAATATGTAAATTCGACCCCCGTGCCCTTTCTTATAAAAGCCACTTCTCTATATACTGATAAAACAACCTTCCATCAGACTTACGCAACTAACACTACAATGCATACTAAAGACCTCTTTCTGGCCTCGGCTGCTATAGGCGTGGCGACGGCGACGGCTACCAGGGGAGATGTGACCACTTACTGGGGAACGTACGCCAACTTCTTCGTGCAGAGCATTGAGAGCAACAATAATGTTGTCGGTGCCTTGTATGAGGGATGCATCGAGTCAGGGAGCGACAAAACGATCGTGAGTCAGGGCGCCGTCTGCGTAGCACGACTTATATCCTGTATGCTGCAAGCCGTTGCTACTGTCACAGATGATGGGACTGCGGTTGCCACCATCAACTCTACCACAAACGCATTCAACGAAACTTCCGGGTCTAAGGCCGCTTTAAGGCGCCGCATGGACAGTATGCCATATATGGGGCATAACGTTCGCGTCACGGATATTATGCCCTCCTACGTGCACCCTCGCGATGGGGTCGCTTTCCAAACGAACGTTCGTACCGACGACACCACTTTGAATGTGCATCGTGATGGCTCACACTTGGTTGCGAGGTTCGATCCGTCAGAAATTATACCCGCGAGTAAGGGAGACTCTTTCGACACAGATGGCTCACCATTGTTCACATTCACCAACGTTAATGGGATCAAAATGGAGGCCCAGGACTTCAGCACTGGCGATGACAATCGCGACCTTGTCGCTGACTTGACCACATTCTCGTACAGCTTCGCTTATAACGGAGGTTCTGATAGTAATTTCCAGACAGCAGACGTGTGGGAGGCCTCACTTTGCGGGACTACTGGAGGACGCAAGCTCGCTTTGAAAATTATTCCCGAACTCGACTCTTTCTCCACAGAATACGAGCAGATAATGACACCTCCCGGATGCAATCCAGATGCAAACTGAAAAGACCTCGACGAGCGACGCACCTTACTACGCTAGTCATGTAGAGAGCCTTGTGGAGAAGAGTAGAGTAGGGAGGCGGCGAGGTTCGATTGTAGGATAAGTCAAGGTACGAGATGTCGATGATAGGAAGTAAAGGTATTATTACTACCTCCGACTTGCTGCCTACCATATATATCTATATATATGTATGTATATATATATCCGCACCCCTAGAGTCTCAATACCCCACGATCCATCGATCTCTCCCAGCAGGAACGTATCGCACGAGCCGGCCCTTGCAGCACCAGACCCATACGTCCACTTCCCGTCGAACCCCCAGCTGCACGACAAGTTTTAGAGACGGCGACAAGAGAATCCGAAGACTCGGCCAAGCGCCCGCCTCCAGCGAAGAAGGTCTGATCCCTGCACCGCCATCTTCCATCTCGTACCAGCGTATGCAGCAGTAGTAGTCGAGACGGCCTAGCCGGCGATGCTTTTACATTTTCCGGACAAGGGCAAAAGAGGGTCATGACACCTATGTCTGAGCGATCCGAGCGACGACCAACAGAAACCTCTAGCCCTAAGGCCAACTATAGCGAAGAAAGCGGGGCGTCTCCGTGACTGCCGGAGCTAGTCTGCAGGCGACGTATCCAACTAACAGACGAGCGCAAGCGTACTACCCGTGCTCGAAGACCGTGAAGTCGACCGAGGCGAGGTTTCGGGATGCGTGATCACGGGACAATGGCGGGCTTAAAGGCTCTCCGCCGCGGTTCCCCACCCCAGAGTCCCAATGCCAGTATGAGGGCCGAGTGACTGCCAGAGCGAGTACAGCAAGGTGGTGATGTCGATGTGTACGCGGGCCAATGACGGCTCACCGCTAGGAGAGGGGACATTTCGCGGACGAAGGGTGGGGACGTGTGGGAGAAAACAAGAATCTGCCAAAGCAAGACACCAAGGCTGGATTTCGCGGGCGTTCGAAGCTCACCGCTGCGATGTGAGCATGGTTGGGGGGTAATGAAGAGACGATGCAATTCGAACGGGCTTTGCAGCACACCGCCCGTAGTCACACGAGACCATCATCCATCACGAGCAAGTAAATGTCAAAGTATCCCATCAAGCTTACCGAAAGAGGTGAGTCCAGGAAATTCCTGCTTACCGCTGATTTCGTCTGTTTCGGCGCTGTCCCCTGGAAGCTGTTGAAGCCGAGCGAGGATGTGACCGCCGTAAGAGAGATGATGTTCTTCTTGTATACCTATGTCAGCGAGCAGAGAGGTCTGCGGCTCCTGCAGGCATTCTCTTGAGGATGAGCGCGAAAGCTGTCGAAGGCGCAGCGGTGGTGTGGTCTAAACCACCATGATGTTGAGAGATGATGTTTTTTTTAATTCTTGTGCCCGCGAGCCAGGAGGTCTCCAGCTCCTGAAAACACACACCGCCATCGCCACAACATCCATCCGGACGAGGAGAAGAAGGTCAATGCGCCCTATCAACCCTCACCGTCGCCGCGACAGGAGAGGAGGCCGAAGCATCCCAACACTGGGCTCGTACAGATCACAGCGTGAGCTCCGCTATGCACCCCTGCCGTGACCATCAGTGTATGCGGGTGTGGAGGCCGATTCGAACGTCGTGTTTGCGACCGTAGGTGGCGAGATAGCATCAACATACTTAAAAACGGCAAGTCGTCGTCATCGTCATCGTCATCATCCAACAGAGCTGAGCCTCGTCTCCATCTCGAATTCATCTTAGGACACTGCCAAGCTCCAAACAGTGGCAAAATGATGAGGGCCGTCGCGAGAACGAGCCACTTCCGGCACGCCCAAGACGATGGGGCTGAGGAAAGAATTGTCGAGGTGGAACGTGTCGGCGGCTGCGATCTGGCGGTGTGCGATAGGGTTTCTGTGGTCGCCGTCGAGTCACGTGAGCTGGGGAGATCTTCGGCGAAGTTGATGTTGTGCGTCGAAAGGCTGATTGCGCCAGGCGAAGCCCGTCGTAGGGTGAGCAATGGGTCAGTGGTGCTGCTGGAGGCTGCTAGGTGAGGTGCTGAGCACTTGTCGTGTCGCCGTTGCCGCGAAGTGCGGGAGGCGGAGGTGCCTATGAGTGATGTGGCGAAGTTTCATTATGACAGGCGACGCTCGCTGACAAGGACAATGATGATGCTGGAAGGAGGACTGTGAGGTGTATGTCTGTCGCCATCACCGCCAAAGCTGCCGCGAGCGCTGCTGTCCACCTTTCGTCCACAGGCTTAGTGAGCTATACCGCCATCCCAATCTCCTGCTGCTCCTCAAAACCCCTCGCAGTCCATTCTACTTGTTCTGCCCACCCACCGCATCTTGTTATGCGTTGTGTATGTGGTGGCGGCTCAAAACGAGCATGTGGGAGGAAAGAAGCCGGAGGTGCCTGTCCGCGGCAAAAGTGTCAGCCCCGTCTCCACCATCCGCTCATTGTGTCCATGCTATAACAGAGATTGCGGTGGTAAGGACGCACTCACTTCTCTGCGTTACCTCATTACCGTCACTATTGTGTCGTAATCGTGGTGAAGGTTTTGATCAAGATTGTGAAACTTCAGCAAAGCCGGCTTCAGCGAGCGAGCGGGTCTTGGCGTCCACCTCCGCTCTCTCGTTCACAACGATTGGTTATGGTAGAGCCGCTGAAAGGAGACGAGGAGCTTTCGAAAACGTGGGTGATGAATTTCACGTCACTGCCGTCATTTCATGGGGTGTCGTGCCGGTATCCGGGTCAAGTGCGGGACGGGAACCGGCTTCATTGCTTCGGGAAGCCGCCGAGGGTGTCTTTTCCGCCGTGAACGAGATTTGAAGCCGGACGACTGCGAGGAGGATGAGAAAGGTATGGACGAGCTCCGCAGCAAGTTTGGGCGTTACTCAGGCCAGTACGGTGATGTTGTGGTAAAGGGGAAGGCAGCTAAACACTACGGCAACAGGGATACCACAAGCGGCGATCGCCAAGCACGAGCTAAACTTTGCTGCGACTTCACGTCTTCACTACCACGACAGGCTCCTGGGCTTGGAGAAGCTTTGGGGGCCTGCGATCGGCTTCCGGAAAGCGCTGGGATGGAGGGATGTCCGGCCGAGGGCTTGGGGACAACGGTATATGGGGGGCGAGGCGGGGCTATACAGCTACGCTACGGCGGCTCATGCAGCGGTGAGGCGGCGGAGGTGATGGCGCTGCAATGACATCCCTACGACTTCACGAGAACCCACCAGTAACACGAAGGAGGATGGCACATCATATATTGCTAGCGAGCAAACTCCGAGAAACCGGGCTGATAGAGTAGCAGATCTGCACAGCACGACGAAGTAAGCAGCCGGCTGAAGCGGAAGAGCACGTAGCAGACATAGTCAGCTGTAGACAGGTAACATATCTACAGCAGTGTCTGATACATCTCCGGGCCGCCGGTGTGGCTACAAGAACGATAAGACGATCACGATGAATTATCTTTTATCCAGGAGAACAGTATTTCATGTTTCCATTCCTTCAGCTTTTCTACATCCTCATCTGCATCACCTCCCCTACTTATGATCATAGCCACTGCATCCCCACCACCAGTGCCCTTTTCTCCGCTCCGTCTTCAAGCTGCAAGACTGGAGATCATACCTTGCACTGCCGCGGTCGCCAAAGGGCTCACGGAAATTTGCGCTATCGCGTGCCGGGATCGGACCATGCAACCGGGACCTTTGAACCTGGTAGCGCACCAGACAACGTTCAAAATCTCTCTTCGCGGCCATGATATGGCTATTGGAAGCTATATGAGCTGCGATCGAGATGGCATCGCATCAGAGAGACCAGAACTCGAGGACGATTATGCTGATCTAGCTTGGACGCTTTGTATTCCTAGTACGAGGAGTATCCATCTTCCGCACCATCCTGTCTGGTACCAGACTGTAGATGATCTTTGGGCAATCCGATGTACTTTTGCTCATCGATGGAGCGATAATAAAGAGCGGAGGAGGCTTAGTATTAGATCGAGAGCAAGATTATTATTCATTTCCTACTCCATTAACATGAATATACTTGCCGACAATAGGAGCTGCTCGGTACTATAAGGACTAGAGGACCTCGCGCGTGGCTCTGGTACTAATTGCGGGCTACGACTCTAGCAGCGGCGATTAGCCATGGCTCGCTGGAGACCCGCCGGGACAGCAACCCCTTATGGAAGGGGGTAGGAAATACGTTCACATCCCCCACAGAGGATGTCCTTTCAAGTTGTTATCGGGGCATTCACTAACCAGCAGGCGACACATGTATTCTCCGCAGCAGCCCGGATGTACCTGGGATTCATAGCGGCGCTAAGGAAACGAGGATTGTTTCATCTGCGTTTCCGAAACCCTATTTTTACGTTCTGTCCCTATATCTGGCCGCACGCTTCGTTATTGGGACACACGTCCTTATCCTGGACCTCTTGCTATTAACGAGGAACACAAGAAATATGCAGCTTAACATCGAACTCTTTCTTGCCGCGCTCTTCGGTGTCGTGGCCACCACTCCAGTTGCTCCTCGAGCTGCACAAGAAGTAGGTCAAAGCAACCCCGTCCACTCCCTTCTAGCTAATCGTTGGCGTTCATGCGAAGATATTTTGTGCCGGACGCTGGGGTCACGTGAATTCTTTTGTGGCTATCGACGTTGTGGACAGCTTGCAGATCCCGAACGACAATCGGTCCACAACATATGGGTATGGTCCGAAGTCTTGTGGATCGGTAGCGCAATGCAGCGAGGATATCGAGCTGAGCATCTGCAATGGAGTAAGGCTATTCATCCGCCTGTCCGGTACATATTTACTGACATGAATCGTGAAGAATAGTTACACCACCTACCTAACCATAGTAGAGATTAAGACTCGGTTGTTGTTGACTTGGAAATATTGTGTCAAGCAGATACCGTTGAATGCGGCCGGCCAGGCTTTTTGGCCAGATGGCACGCAGACGATCATAAAGAAGTGCGATGTCAAGCTTAACTAAGTGAGGCGAATGGACAGCAAATGTACTATAGTTACAACAGAGTATTACCCTTTGCAATTGTCGAGTAGTCGGGAGAAACGATCAAGCGAACATACTATATAGCCCGTGGATTCTAAACTCAGGACAAGAGATTCGAACGCTGGCTATCGCTGTCTTCAACCCTTTCCGCTCGTCTCGTCGGCCTCTTCCGAGCTTTCTACTACGTAGATGGATCGAAGGGAGTCTTATTGGTGGAAAAGGTCCTGATTAGCAGTAGAACTAAAACTGTGTGAACTCTTTCTTCAAATCTATTAATGTTGTGTCTACCCCCTTCATCTCACACTTTAAGTCGTCGTACTTCAAACCTTCTGCCTACATACACCTGTTCTTTAGAAGGTAGGTAGTCAACGCTAAAGGTGAGTGCGAGAGACACCTCCTAGGAAGAAAAAAGTACGGCCGTATACGCTGTGATCATCGAACCCCAACGGGTGCTTTACTCCTCAAAGCGATTGTATTCACAGTACTGTGGACGAAACTTCAGATTAGATTGCGTACGTCCCAAGTCCCCGGTTTCCATCACGTGAACTTCGTCGCCTATCTTGAACGAATTTCATTATGTAACAACATCAAACAGATTGCCAACTCGAT
Source organism: Extremus antarcticus (assembly GCA_033117895.1). Classification (NCBI taxonomy): domain Eukaryota; kingdom Fungi; phylum Ascomycota; class Dothideomycetes; order Mycosphaerellales; family Extremaceae; genus Extremus; species Extremus antarcticus. Next base: position 1,419 of record JAWDJX010000150.1, on the reverse strand, counting down.
GCGCTAAGTAACAGTGTGACTGCTCAGCCTGCCAGCGCACGGTAGGTACACTGAATAAGTTTGCAAAGCGGAGCCCATTTCTGTCCTCGAGTGGGTGATATAAATATTTGGCTTTGGCGCAAGAACAGAATGCTGGGAACCTGATGGGGCGACACTGTCGCAATCTCAGCTCAACTCGAGATCAAAGATATAGAATCGGGTGAACAACAGAAACCGCAGGGGAAAGGATGTCGCAAGCGCAGCTTAACTTGCTATACGAAATATTCACCACAACGGGGCCATATTCCAGCTGTTTCAGAGTGATAGAAGGAAAGGCAGCAACAATGCCCAACATCGAAGCAGACCACACATCTCAGATTGGGGTCGGTAGACTCGACAGCCATGGTCGTACACGAAGACTGGCATGCGGAGCAGTCAGACTCGATGAAGCATTGCAGTATACTGTTGCCGAGTATATGGAACTCTGTATGTCCTGACCCCACGGCAACGCTGCAACTCCTTTCTGCACAAGCTGAAGATCCGCGTTGTCTCTGGCTAGATCCAGGGCACTTCACAACTGCGTCTTCAAGGTTACGATCGATTTTCGTGCTCGTACGCGAAATTCGTACTTCTTGTGCGCAGCGGTGACGACATCTGTTTCCAAGTTGCGCGCGTCCTCCTCTCACCAACACTGTCGCAGCTTCGGCGATTCGAATCGCAGCGCTCGCAAGGTACCCGGCCATTCTTTCTTGCGGAGCACTTGCGATGTCGGTGTCGACAGAATGAACACGCAGAGAAACGTTCTACTTCGCAAGGCACTCGGCGGTCCTTTCCTCCGGAACACTTGCGATGAAGGATTCGACATGATGAGCACGCAAGGCGAGATCTTGGCCCTCTATTTGTACTCGCGACAGAGCCGCCGTTCATGACCCGGGCCAGGTTGATCATTGAATTCTGACGGCCAAGAAGGAAGGCTGACTGCGAATGCGGTACTGCGGCCAAGCCACTTGTTGTTTGATCAACGTCGTGCTCATCTGACGGCGGTTGGATACGACTAGTGAATCCTGAATCTTGTTGGTTTGTTGCGGCTGAAGGCTCCCATTGACTGTGTATCGGCCACATCATGAGAGCGTCATGTGAAGTTACACTCTCGCCGCTGGCGTCATCGTCCTCATTGAATAATTTTGCATTGAGGGAACATGCATGGTCAGGTAGAACCAGTCTGTCGCCACAGATAGGACATGGTTCCAGGGTAGGAACCCCAAGGTCATGCGCACGGTAACGGTCTTTGTCGTTCTCCAGTAGGATAGAAAGGTCGTATAGCCAGCCGGGGAAGTCGTTCTGTGTGTAGGAAACTTGCTCCCGGGGGTCTTGTTCGGAACGGAAATCTTCGTAGATCTTGACTTTGGGGTCTAGGCTCTCGTGTGGACAGGTTTGTGC